>RQSS01100386.1:0-19809 GCA_003846335.1 Cuora mccordi | reverse complement strand
TTCCTGGCTCTCCCCTCCCCCACATAGATAGTCCCTGCTCCATCACATCTATAAAATAGGCTGCCCCAAGCAGCGCGGCGCGCTGCGCCGCCCTTCCCCGGTCCCGCGGCGGGTGCTGTGGTCCCGCGGCTCTGCTTGAGCTGCCGCAGGCATGACTGCGGCAGGTCCGCTCGTCCCGGGCTCCGGTGGACCTCCCGCAGGCATGACTGCGCCAGGTCCACCGGAGCCAAATGCCGCCCCCCCGGGAAAGGGCCGCCCCACGCGCCTGCTTGGCGCACTGGGGTCTGGAGCCGGCCCTGTCTATTGGCTAAAAGCCAGAAAGACAGAGCTCGGCTGGAGCAGCCCTAAGGAAATACCCCCTTGGCTCAATACAGAAAGCAGTCTGCTCTGCCCTTGCTAACTGCAGCATATACCGTGTCGGAGGGAGACATTGCTGGGGAACTTGCCCTTGTCGCTCTGCTGTGTGTCGGCGGCTGGATGCGGCGATCGGTGTATGCGATCTCTTCTGCCGTCATTCGGGAATTTACCCTCGTCGCTCTCCTCGGCCTCCGTGGCTGGATACTCAGCTCTGCATATGTGATCTCTTCTCCCTCACTCGGAGACTCCTGCAGCACAAGGAAGTTAGGCTTGGAAAGGCCGAAGCTGCGCCACCGTGGGATACGGTTGTGCAGCCACGTAGGTAGAACAGGCTTGTAACCGGCAACAGCAATCCCCATGTGCTGGGCACTACAGCACTGCAGACGCGTAACAGTACAGCCGGTTTATTGCTCACAAGGACAGCAGCAAACGTACCTGAATGTGTGGATTCAACTCACCTTCATCAGCCGAAGGCGGTGACCAGCCGAGTGGCCTGCCCCAGCAAGAGGCGATGCCTGCAGCTCTCTGGAAGCAAGCCCTGTTCGTGGACAAACAGAAAGTGACCTTGGGCGACGAGGAAAGAAGATCCAAAGCCAGGCCGCTCTGTCAGCCAAACACAGGTAAATGTCACGGTAACTTGCCTGACATGCTAATAGCAGCAGCTGTTCTGAAAGGTCACCCAGCGATTCAAATCTGTTCAAAGCTGATTCTTACTGGGCTGAGCAAGATTCAGGCAAGTTTGAAGGTCTTGTGCCTTAAAGCCATTTGGGGTTAGCTGAGCTGTTTAAAGGCTCAGACACTTTTCTAGGGAAAATCTCTATTTTCCACACTCAGTCAGAACCCCCCACGCACACCTCCCGTCAGCCCTGAGCCGCTAAATCGAGGTAAAAGGTGTTCACGGGCATCGATCCCGAGCAGAGGTTCTGGTTCGGTCGGGGTTAGCGAGCGTCAGCCTCAGCCTGGCTTTCAGCCGCGTTACTAACCACGACCTGATGGAGACAGCAGCCGGGTTTCGGCACCGCCAGCGATGGGATTACCAGTACGTCTGCAGCCGGTGCGGAGTGCGGGTTCAAGTCACATCAGCGACCTGGATTCCTCGTCCAGCCTAGACAGCTCCCAGGTGGCAGAGCTAGAGACTCATGTCAGCTCCTCACCTGTCCTCTTTCTGTGCAGCCACAGCAGGAAAGCGCCCGCTACAATCCCCAGGGCTCCCAGACCCAGGGAGAGACCCTGCCAGCTGGCCAGCGCGCCGTGATGTGGGCCGGGCCGGGTCGTGTTTCCCGGAGTGGAGAAACCTGAGAGAGAAATGGGCAGTGCCCACTCAGTGTTAACCTCCTGGAAGAGAGACGAACGACCCTTGAAATGTGTGCAATCACTCCTGCCGATTTTAAACTCACATCCCCTGCTTTGTCTGTCTCCTTATAGCCGGGGAACACCGCGAGGGGCGACCCCCACAGCCGCGCCTCACAAAGGGTGGAACAAAGCGTGGGTGAGCTGAGGACAAAGTGGTCTCGATCGAGGGGACACACTGCCAGAGGAGACCAGCCGGAGCCAGACGCCTTGAGGAGCTGCTGTGAAACCTTCCCCTTTGAAAGGGTCGCTCCAGTGACACGCACAACACGGCCACCCGCTTCTACCCTCCAGCGCTACCCAGCTGCCAGCCCCGAGACAGATCAATCACAAAACAAACCAAGACGAGAAAATGAATAAACGGTAAAGAAAAGCCCCAAACGTCCCCCCCAGCAGAGCTTTCCCCGGACAGGCAGACGTGCCAGAGACTTCACGCCGTCCACTGCTGAACCACCAGGCTGTTTAGGCTCCTAACTTCCAGTGAAATCGAAGGAAGTGAGGTGCCAAGGACCTTTGCGGACCTGGGCCGTAGCTACTGCTATTGATTTGACAAGGCAGATGCCCAGGTGCTGCGGGATGCCCTGCGATAGACAGACCGCTAGGGCAAGGTTGGCTTGGCTGTGCCTTTCCAGTGGTCTATCGCTGTCTCTGACTTTTCCCTTTCAGCTGGGAGTGAATTTAATTTTGAAAGTTCTGGCATAAATAAGCAGGAGGTTTTGGGACAGCTGCATTTCTCTCTCTGGCAATTGTCTTGTGCCCAGCTCTCCTCTCCTGCCACACGGAACCAAGCACGGCCCCCGTCCGTGTCCCTGGTGTCGAGCCATTCTGTGCGCAGGCGGCTGGATGGGCCCCGCGGGCCTGAACATGGACCCGTGCACAGGCAGGACACCCCAAGCGAGTCGGGCTGCAGCATGAAGGTGACCAACTCAGAGTATCTAACCCCAGGCTCTCATTCCCCTCTTCCCAGCAGATCCTGCTGTGCGCTGCACCCAGAGGTGCTGACCCCGCCGTACCTATCACCGTCAGGCGGGTCCCGTTCCCCTCTAGGACGCAGGGCTGGGCCGAGGGGAAGATGACGAAGAGACACAGGTACAGGGCTGAGTCGTTGCGCTGCAGGGTGTGGATGTGCAGGGTGCTGGCAGAGACGTTCTCCAGCCACGCCGTCTCCACCCGCCCTCGCAGCTCCGCCACCTGGGAGAGCTTCCCGGTGCCCGTCAGGCCATCCCCTCTGTGCCCCCTGTGCCAGGTGACGAGGACACTGCTGGGTGTGGGGTGTCCCGGGGGCAGCGCCAGGGTGCAGTTCATCTCTACAGAGTCTCCAGCTTCCTTCACCGCCCGCGGGGGCTGCTGCAGCACGGAGAACTCACCGATCCGCTTCAGACACCCGTCTGCAGGGAGGAGAAGGGAACCTCTAGTGAAATACTTGTGCACTCTGGCCCGTCAGCCTGGCGAGCACCTGGCGCCTCCCGGCAGCCGGGGCAGCGGCAGGGTCTCGCACGCCCTCAGGCACACACGTGCACAATTCCACACTCACACACACGCTGCCCCAACATGCATGAAGCCTTGGCTGCTGCGCACACGCCGTGCGTTGAGAATGCACAAGGTCCCCGTTAGCAGTACCCGTGCGAACTCCCCGCTGACTTACCCCTGTCCGGGGAGCTGCCCAGGAGCGGGAGCTGCAGGAGGGACACACACAGGAGGAGCCGCATCGCAGCCAGGGCTGCTGCAGGGCAGCTTCTGTGCGTCCCCCTCAGCCGCTCCAGGGGCTGCAGCTTTGGGGCTGTTTTGTACTGGGAGGAGCCTTGAGAGCAACACCCCAATGAAGAGACGACACCATCCACAGCCCAGACCCAGGGGAGGGGGGGCTCGGTAGTAACCCTCTCCATTTCCATCCCCTCCTAAGCCTGGCCCACCACAAAGTGCTTTACACAGACCCGACTGTGTCTGCTGTAGTCACTTCACTCAGCTCTGACAGGCAGCCACTTCTGGGCTGGAACCCAGCTGCTCTGAACGGCAGAACTGCACAAGCGTTTACGGTTTCAGAGGCATTTTTCACAGAAGGATATGCACTCAAGCAGGGATCCTAGTTTTCCAGGATAAAACCCCCCAAATTTTCTGATAAAAAAACCCCATAAAAATCCACATTTTTCTGCAATTAAAGTGAAACACTGAACTTCAGTTCCCCAGCCACTATATAGCCATAGGTAGCAGTTGAACACAATGTTTTATTGGTATACAGCAGAACCCCATTGATCTGAGCTCCATTGTCCGGCTCGGCGTATTAACTGAACCACTGGCCTGGGGCAGGGGCTGACACCCCCCCCCCCAAGCCCCAGCCGCTGTCAGGCCTGGGCAGCTGGTGGTTCGGTGAGTCCGGTGAGCCGGATAATGGCGGCTCAGATCAATGGGGTTCTACTGGGTATATTTGTATTTTTTCACACAATGTAACAACTAAAGATTCTCTGTAAAAGCGCAAACTCTGCGTATTTCCATGGCAAATGGATTTCTAGGATCCCTGCACATAAGTGCAGTCACCTCTGGGATGAGGCAACCCGATGAACAACGGACACTCAGCAAAAGGTTTCGGTGTTTGCTGCTGCACATTTTTATTTTCTAACTGGTTATACGGCGATGCAGAAGTAGGAATCGACACAACTACAACCTGCATCAGTTGTCTCCATTCTGCCATGTTAGTTACTCCTCCTGTCTGGGGGCTCCTGGTCCCCACCCCTCTCTTTGGTGTCAGCTACTAAGGGGGACACCTGAGTCTGCCGAGAGCCTGAGCCGATTGCTCTGAGACAAGCCGCTGGCCCATCTGACATCTCAGTTAACAGATACCAGCAGCTCAGCCAGCTGTTCTCGGCTGGAGGCCGGTATCGCTGGGGGAGGGTGTCACGGAGTGTAGGGGAGTCAGGCCCTGCACCCCCGGATTCCCTGCCGATTCACCAGGACTCTCAGCCAGCCAGTAAAGCAGAAGGTTTATTTAGCCGACAGGAACACCGTCCAACACAGGTCTTGCAGGCACAGATAACCGGATCTCCCCGGATAGGTCCATCTTGGGACCCCGCAGCCCCCCTCGGGGATCAGAGCCCTTTCTCCCTGCTTCCCCTCTATCACCAGCCAACTCCAGTCTGCCCAACCCCCTCCGGCCCCTCCTCTCTCCTCCGCTTCTTTCCCGGGCCAGGAGGTCACCTGACCCCTTTGTCTCCAACACCTTCAGCCAGCACCTTTGCAGGGAGGGGACCGGCCATCAGTTGCTAGGCGACAGTACGTCAGGCATTTGGTTGCATGGCCTTTTGCTGCTAGATACTTAGGATCTGTACCCAGCCCCCAGTAAGACCAGTCCCACTTCGTCACACCTCTCCCCCCTTCGAGACCGAACTGAGCGGGGTCACTCCAGCCAGTGACCTGGGGAAGTTCGAACCCACCTACATTCCCATGGCTGCCCCAGGGTCCCCCCCGTTCTGGGGGAAGAGTCACCCCAGGTCATTCCAGTTTCCTGCCCCCCTGTAGGTCGGGCAGACTCGAGGGCACTTGCAGGTTGCAGGGGGGAAGCCTTATGCCGCCCGTGCCCTTTCCCCACCCCAATATCCCTGGGGTGCACGCTGGGCTGGGGCCTTCCCCCCACGTTCCAGTCTGGGGGGCTGTGATTCGGGTTCTCTCGGTTCAAAGCCCCCCTTTTGACCCTGGCCCCCCTCTGGACAAGCTCCTCGGGGCGGGGCAAGGGCCTTACAGCCATCTTCCCCCTGTCCCGGGCCTTCCTCCCCCTCTGGCAGAAGTTACAGGAGCGGCAGTGCTGCCGGACATGGGCAAAGACCCCAGGCCAGTAATAGTTCTGTAGCAGCTTCTGCTGGGTACGCCAGGCTCCCGGGTGCCCTGAGGGGGGAATGTCATGGGCCCGGCACAGCAGCTGGTGGCGATACTCCTGGGGTACCACCAGCTGCCTCCTGATCCCCCCTGACTCCATCTTCCCTGGGGGAGCCCATTCTCGGTACAGGAACCCCTTCTCCCACAGGAACCTTTTCCGGCCACCTCGTCCCATGGTCTGTTCCCCCCCGAGGCTGGCCAGGTCCCCTATCCTCCGCAAGGAGGGGTCTTCCCGCACCGCGGCCTGGTACTCAGCCACTGGAGCAGGGACGGGGATCTGCTCTCTCTCACCGGCTGGGTCTGGGGCCACAGCCTCTCTGAGCCCTGTCCCTGGGCGTTCCCTTCCCACCGGGTCAGGGTCCGGTGTCCCTGGCAGCGTGCCTGTCCCGGTGTCAGGGTGCAGAGCCCTGCGTCGGCTCTGACTACGGTTTACGGCCAGGGCACCCCGGGTGTTACTGGGCCAGTCCTCGAGATCCCCCCCCATTAACACCTCCGTGGGCAAATGTGGATGCACCCCCATGTCCTTGGGGCCCTCCGTGTCCCCCCACTTTAGGTGCACCCTCGCCACAGGCACCTGGAATGGGGTCCCGATCACACCCCTCAGGTTCAGGTAGGTGTTAGGCACCATCCGATCTGGGCCCACCACCTCGGGCCGGGCCAGCGTCAGCTCTGCGCCCGTGTCCCAGTACCCAGTGGCCTCCCTCCCGTCTACCTCCAGGGGAACAAGGCACTCGCTCTGGAGGGGCAGCCCTGTGCCCACCCTGTAAACCCAAAACTCAGGGCGGGGAGCATCCAGCCCCTCGGAGGGGCCGACCCTGGGCCCCCCTCCCTCCTTCACAGGTGGTACGCGGCCATCCCCCCTTTCCTGCGAACGCTGCCCCTCATCCGGCTGGGTCTCTACCAAGTTGATCCGGTGTGGGGTTGGTCTGCTCAGTTTGTCCCAGAGCTTGGGGCACTGGGCCCGTATGTGGCCTTGTTGGCCACACTGATAGCAGCCCATGTCTCGTGGGTCCCCTCGAGTGGGACGGCTGGACCTGATGCCAGATGTTTCCCTTTGGCGGGGGCCCTCCCTCTCTGCGTTGAGGCAGACCTGCTTCTTCAAGACGCCTCCCTATTATCCGTTGCCCGACTGTCCATGTATTGGTCAGCCAGCTGGCCTGCATGCTGCGGGTTCTCCGGCTTCTGGTCCATCAACCACAGCCTCAGGTCCGACGGGCACTGCTCATACAGGTGCTCCAGTATGAATAGGTCAAGCAGGTCCTCTCTAGTTTGGGCCCCAGCCGTCCACTTGCGGGCATATCCCTGCGCCCGGTTGACCAGTTGTAGGTATGTGACCTCCCGGGTCTTATGTTGACTCCGGAACCTCTTCCGGTACATCTCCGGGGTCAGCCCAAACTCGCGGAGCAGGGCCTCTTTGAACAGGTTGTAGTCCCCTGCCTCCGCCCCTTTCATTCGGCTGTACACCTCCACGGCGGTGGAGTCCAGTAAGGGGGTGAGGCGCCGGATCCTGTCTGCAGGGTCAACCTGGTGCAGCTCGCAGGCATTCTCAAAGGCCGTCAGGAAGGTGTCTATGTCCTCCGTCTCCTTACGCCGGGCCAGGAAGTTCTTATCGAAGCTCTTTGTAGGCTTGGGCCCCCCCTCACTCACCGCAGCCGGGGCCTCCCTGCTTTTCAGCTGGGCCAGTTCCAGCTCATGTTTACGTTGCCTCTCCTTCTCCCTCTCCTCGTGTTCGCGTTGCTTCTCCTTCTCCCTCTCCTCGTATTCGCGTTGCTTCTCCTTCTCCCTCTCCTCGTGTTTACGCTGGTTCTGCTTCTCCTCCAGCTCATGCTGGCTTAATCTCTCCTCATGTTCCCTCTGTTCCTTACGCTCCTCCATCTCTCTCAGTTTTATCTCTCTCTCCAAGTCCAGCCGCCTGCGTTCCACGGAGGCCAAGCGTCGCTGGGACGATCCCCGGCTGGGGGTTGAGCTTCGCTGGGACGATCCCCGGCTGGCCGGGGGGGTCACGGTGCCCTCAGTAGCTGGACTCCTCCTCCCCCTCCCCCTAGGCCTAGGGGTGGGAGGTCTCGGGAAGCCCTCAGCGGCCGGCTGACCACTCCCAGCGGGGACAGACACTGGTACCTGTGCTGCATCTGCCCAGCTGCTTCCCTCAGAGACAGGGATCGGTTCATTCACATGATCTGCATCCTCCAGCCGGGCAATCAGCTGGGCCTTGGTGAGCTTCCCACTGTGCAGCCCTCTCCGCTGGCACAGCTCCACCAGGTCACACTTGCGCTGCTTGGCATACATCTTCCTGCTGGCCGCTCGCAGGCCGGGGTGCTCGCCGCTCCCCATGGGTTCCAGGGGGACCCCTAGTGTGCCAGTCCTTGAGGTCACCACCTCTTTGCCAGGGTCGAGCTGCAGACTCCTCCGCCCCTGGGATCGCTCGCTGCAATCCCCCGGGGGACCCTGTTACTGCAAAGTCCTTCTCTCTGGTCACACTCTCCCAGGGGTGAATCGCCCCTTCGTTTTACTGCTCCCCAGTCACTTACTGCAGGAAGCGCCATCCACGGGGTGCAGTCGATCCCACCTCTGCCACCAGTTGTCACGGAGTGTAGGGGAGTCAGGCCCTGCACCCCCGGACTCCCTGACGATTCACCAGGACTCTCAGCCAGCCAGGAAAGCAGAAGGTTTATTTAGACGACAGGAACACAGTCCAACACAGGTCTTGCAGGCACAGATAAACAGATCCCTCCGGTTAGGTCCAACTTGGGGCCTCACAGCCCCCCTCGGGGATCAGAGCCCTCTCTCCCTGCTTCCCCTCTTTCCCCAGCCAACTCCAAATTCCTCAACCCCCTCCGGCCCCTCCTCTCTCCTCCGCTTCTTTCCCGGGCCAGGAGGTCACCTGACCCCTTTGTCTCCAACACCTTTAGCCAGCACCTTTGCAGGGAGGAGCCCGGCCATCCGTTGCTAGGAGACAGTGTGTCAGGCATTTGGTTGCATGGCCTTTTGCTGCTAGAAACTTAGGATCTGTACCCAGCCCCCAGTAAGACCAGTCCCACTTCGTCACAGAGGGTCTCTGGCCTGGGTTATGCCGGAGGCTGAGCTGGACGGACAGACTGTGCCCTTCTGGCCGTGACAGATGTGACTCTAGGAATCTCGAGTAGGAGCCGAGAGGTTCTTTTATCTCTGGTGCGGCCGCGGCTGGAACCCCGTGTCCAGCCCTGGTTGAAGCAGGATGTTGATCGATTGGAGAGGGGTCAGAGCAGAGCCGTGAGAAGGATTCCAGGGTTAGACCCCCTGCCTTGTAGTGACAGGCTCCAGGAGCTCCAGCCGGTCGGCTTCACAAAGAGACGGTGAAGGGGTGACTTGGTCCCAGCCAGCAGGTACCTACGTGGGGAACAGAGATTCACTAATGGGCCCTTCACACTAGCAGAGGAAGGTCTGACATGAGCCAGTGGCTGAAGCAGAAGCTGGCACTAAGGCACATGTTTAACGGTGACAGTAACTAACCACTGGAACAATTCCCCAGGGCCGTGGTGGATTCTCCAGCCCTGCCCATGTGTAATTCAGGGCCTGCTGCTTTGCTAAACGCTCTGCTCTGGGGTGCTTCGGGGCGGGTCTCTGGCCTGCGCCGTACAGGAGGTCAGACCAGATGACCACAGGGGGCCTTGCATGAGTCTGTGCATGGCAGGACATCGAGGGAGACGTTGCCGGGACGCTGGGTTAGCAGCCCGACCCTCAGGGCACCGGAGTGGAGATCAGTAATGACTCGCAGGGGTCAGGGCCGTACGGTCTCCTCTCTGGCTGGCACCTGCCCCTGCTCTGCCCCCACGCTGGGGCTTTGGGGTCAGTCCTCAGAGGGGTGGGCCCCGCTGAGCCCCCCTCGGTGCTCCCTGTAGTAGCCGGCAGCGACACCTGCTCAGTCTGGGCTCCCATCTACCGGGGACCCGTGTCTGGGTATTCACAGCAGCTGGAGTCGTGCTGGCCGAGCCAGAGCTGGGTGCAGGCCTGGTGCAGACCCAGGCGAGGGGGTCGGGGGCGAGGGGCCAGGCGACAGGAAGGGGCGACGCAGACAGAGCGCGAAGTTACTACTTTCCACTGTGCGTGGTCAGGGCCGGATACCAGAGCCTCGCTGCTGACATCAGAGACCTGCTGCTAGGTGCAAACCACGCAGGCCGCGCTCGGGGGGACGTGTCCTGGGCGGGCAGCAGCAGAGCAGGGCCAGTGACTGCATGACCCAGGCAGGGTGTGGGGCTCAGCGGGGGGAACGTGTTCGTGGCCTGAAGGTCACAGCGTGGGGCTTTGAATTCAGACTCTCACCTCCCCAGGGGCGCAGGGCGTGTTCCCCCAGGCTCCCAAAAGGTGCCAGAATTGCCAGCCTACAGAGACGGCCGAACCCAGAGGGATTCAGGCTGATGGACGCAGCCAAAAGCTAGTTCAGGGCAGGTCTCTGGCCCGGGTGGTGCAGGGGGTCAGAGCAGCTGATCGCCAGGGTCTCCTCTGGCCGCGGGATCTGTCAAGTCTGGGAACAAAACTCGTTCAAAAGGAAACGGTTTGTTTAGATTTCAGGCATTTTAAGACGTTGCTTAAGTTTTTAAAAAGAAAAAGGAAATTGGGAGCTGAAATGTCCAGGAGTCACCAAACCTGCGTTTTGCCCCAAGAAGGGTTTGTTTGACAAGTTTCACCCAGCTCTAGCCACCGGGCCTCACTTGCCAGAGGGTGGATTTCTAGCCCTGGGGACAGAGGTTGTCTCTGAAGGGTGTCAGCTCCCTGCCTGCCCGGCTCTGCGCGGCTCCCAGAAGCGCCCGGCATTTCCCTCAGGCTCCTGGGCACAGGGGGGCCCACAGGGGCTCCACTTGCTGTCCCCACCCCGAGCACCGGCTCCGCAGCTCCCATTGGCTGGGGGGCAGCGCACAGAGCCCCCTGGCCCCTCTGCCTAGGAGCTGGACTTGTCGGCTGCTTCCAGGAGCTGCCTGAGTTCAGTGCCGCCCTGAACCTGCTCCCCACACCCCCTCCTGCACCCCAACCCCCTACCCCAGCCCTGAGCCCCCTCCTGCACCCAAACTCTTTCCTGGAGCCTGCACCCCAAACCCCCTCCCCCTGCACCCCAAACCCCTACCCCAGCCCTGAGCCCCCTCCTGCACTCCAAACCTTGATCCCTGCCCCCACCCCAGAGCCCCCAGCCAGAGCCTGCACCCCAACCCCCTGCCTGAACCCTGGGTCCCTCCCACACCCAAACACCTTCCTGGAGCCTGCACCTTGTACCCCCTCCCGCACCCAAACCCCTCATCCCTAGCCCCACCCCAGAGCCCGCATGCCCCACTGAAGGCTGCACCTGTAACGATTCGGTTCTGGTGGGACCCAACTGAGGTGCCAGTTCAGGACCAATCGCTTAAACAGGGCAGTTACAGCCCTAGGCTGGGGTTTTCCACCTCTAAGGCACCAAACCAGCCAGACAGAGAGGACTTTGGTCTCACCCCACAAGTCCCACAAGCAATTCCCTCAGACACTCCAGTCTCCCAGTATCCCCACCAGCACCACTCGTCCTGGGGATGAATGGTTCTGAAAACCAACACCCCAATAAAAGAAGAAGAGACGAGAGGTAGAATTGGTTACATGGAATCAATTACATCCAGTGATGGCAAAGTTCTTAGTTCAGGCTGGTAGCAGAGATGGCATAAACTGCAGGTTCAAATCAAGTCTCTGGAACATCCCCCGCTGGGATGGGTTATTCACTCCTTTGTGCAGAGCTTCAGCTTGTAGCAAAGTCCCTGCAGAGGTACGAAGCAGGATTGAAAACAAAATGGAGGGGGGTTTCCAGGGCCTTGTATACCTCGCCCACATTGATTCCCAGGGGCTGTTCTTCAAATTTTGGCTGGGGCCTGAATTACTGAAACAACTCCCCCCCCCCCAACGACCGCCCCCTGTCGCCCCCCACCCACCCCACTGCTGGCCCTAGACACACGGGGCAGAGAGAGGCAGGTCAGTAGGACTTTAGCGTCGGGCAGCCCCTGCGCGCTCCGACACAGCATGGACGGGGTCGGCTCTGACGGTTCGGTTCCCAGCAGGGGCAGATTTACAGTGAAACACGGTGTCCTGGCATGGGCCCCCCAACGACAGGGAGCCCCAGGGCTGAGCAGCTGCAGACGCTTGGTCCTGCTGGCTCCTGGGACTCCTGCTGCAGGCTCCACCCCCACCAGCAGCCAACCCCCCCCACATCTTCCCTCCTCCCCAGAGCGAGCCGCATTCCCTCCCCTCCCCTGCCGCACAACAGCTGTTTGCCGGCGCTCCGGGCACTCCGAAAGGGAGGGGGAGGAGCAGGGCCGCAGCGCACTCGGGGGAGGAGGCGGAGAAGACATGGGGGCAGGGCCTTGGGGAAGGGGGTGGAATTGGGGCAGGGTGGAGCAAAGGCGGGGCCCCCGCACTCCCCTACACATACCCTCCCCCCAGCCATGAGCCATTCAGGGCAGGGGGCTGGGAGCACCCCGACGACCCCAGCCCCCTGCCCTGACTCCTGCACCCCCCACACAACCCCAGCCCCCTGCCCTCCCTGACTCCTGCACCCCCTTGCACCAAATGGGAGCTGCCCCAGGTAAGCGCTCCACACCCCAACCCTGAGCCCCCTCCCGCACCCTAAATCCTGGCCAGACCCCGCACCCCAACGGTATTTACATTGTTTTTACAAAGGGCTCTGATCCAAAGCTCTTTACAGTCGTTAGCTAATGGTACAAACAATATTTGGAAAGCCGAGACTCCCAGCGATTTTCAAGTGGTCTGTGGAAAGATAAGTCAGACAACAAGAACAGTCGAGGTCCCTCACTTTATTTTCATGTCCTTGCTATTACTGATAGGAGGAGGATGAAGAAAAAAAAGAATGAAAAATGGGGGCGGGGGAGATAAGAGAGAAAGTTCTTTTTCTTGGCTGGGTCCCAAGGAGGGGCCCCCAAAATGTCGCTGAGCACAGGCCCCCACTAACTCTAAATCCACCACTGGGTCCCAGCGAGAGTCCTGGGAACACCGGGGAACCTCGGCACTTCCCTTCTAAACACAAAGAGGTTTCGAGCCCTCCTGAGCGTGAAGAAAGGTCTGAGACCCTGACCCGAGTGCCCCGTGAACGTTCAGAACCGACATTTATTATTGCTCAAAACCTCACGATTTCCCAGCCAATCACATGGTTTTGGGGTCAAATTGGGAGCGGGGAAGGGAGCTGGGAAGGGAAGGCCCGAGGCGCTGAGCACCCGGAGGAGAAATGGGGACCCGTGGTTAGGGGAGGGGAGGGGAGGGGGGTCTGGTTCCCCCGGCCCCGGGGACCTTTCCCTAGTGTCTGCTCCTGGCAGATGCTGCTGCTCAGAGGGCCCAGTCCTGGTACTTTTCCTTTATCTCCTGGATCAGCAGCAGCAGATCGTTCGTCCCTGGATCCTGGACCACTCGCGCTGCCCCAGCGCCCCCCATCGGGTCTCTCCGCTGCGCCGCCCTGTTCTCCCTGTACAGCCCCACGTACACCAGCCCCGGCTGCCCCTGGGTGCTCTCATTCAGGCACTTGCGTCGGTCCCTGTACCGGTCGATCAGGCGCCGCTCGCTGAACCTCGCCAGGTGTCCAGCTGTCACCCGGGAGTAGTGGACGGTTTCTTTGCGGAAGAGCTTCTTGAGTTCCCACCACTCCTCCGACTTGGGCCCCGTCTTTTGGAGATAGGGGGACACCGTTTCAGTGTAGCCAATGTAGAAATACTTCGTATGGCTCCTGGAGACCTCCAGGATCTTCTCCTCCAGCTGTTCACACGACAGCTCCTCAACCGGCACCTCCTCCGGCTCCTTTGGCCGCGCCGAGCTCAGCCCCAGCACCCCACAGCCTGCGTCCGGACCGGTGATCTGCACGGGAGAGACACGTCCCCTCTCAGCCCGGGCTCAGACAGACAGACAGACCCACCTTGCCATAAGCTCCCCCTGCCATGCGGTGGCTAAAGGGGGACAGGATCCTGGGGGCATAAACAGCAGGGCCAGGGAGGGGATGTCAGGGAGCCCAGCGCTGGAGCCTGCCTCCGGCTCCGGTGTCTGCCCGTCTCAAGGGACGGCGACAGACTGGACGGGGCTCAGGGAAGGGCCACGGGAAGGAGGCGAGGGACAGAAAACCTGCCTGGCAGCCCGAGGCCGAAGGAGCTCGGATGTTGGGCCAGGAAGGAGGGTGAGAAATGACGCGACCGGGGTGACATTACACCCCATATTCCTCATAGAAACGTTCTGCTGAGATAATTCTGGCAAACCTCTGCTGTGTTTGGTACCAGATACCCCATGAGGGGTGTCGCCTGGCACTGGAACCCATCGAAGAGACCAGGGCTCTCCCACTGACAGACGTGCCAACCCCCCTTGCAAACTAACCCTGGGCACACGCTATGTAAGGCGGGGAGTGACCTCATCGGGGTTCTTCCCTTTCTCTGACTCCCTGCCCAAGGCTGGGGCTTGGAAACGCCCGAGAAACGCGGACTGAAGTGGGGACAAGGGTTGAACCCAGGCTAGAGAGATTCCTAACCTGGGAGCTGGGATTCTAAGCTTCAGGAGCCTCGGCAGCCTGCCTGAAACAACGCTCAGGCGACAGTTTGCTACACGTCCAATTCCGTCAGTATAGTCACCTTCGATCGATCGTGTGGTTTGTTTGTTTGCTCGGTGTGACCAAGCAGGGTTTTATTCACCTTGTTATGTTACAGGTGAGTCTTACTGTCCCGTACTAATACTGTGTGTGCCTCGGTTTCCCACTGGTGGAATTGGGTGTGTGAGTTTTGCTGGAAATGAGGCAGCTCAGCTGTCTGCACGTAGGCGACGGCCGATGCCCTTTGTAACCTGAGACCCAGGAGGAGGATGCGACCAGTGACGCTTTGCCGGAACAACGGGTGGGTCAGAGGCCAGGCAGGGGGGTCCAGGGCAGTCTGCTGGGGGGGACTCAGAGGGGGGAGCCCAGGCCGTCTGGCCCAGGATTTCCCTAAGATGGACTTGGCTGAAAGTCACTGATTTCTGTGCTAACAAGCTCTGTGCTACCCAACAAACCTCTGTTTTACTGGCTGGCTGGGAGGCACGTCTGAGTGCGGAGTTGGGGTGCAGGCCCCCTGGCTGCCCCCGCCAGGGGAAGTGTGGGTGGGAACAGGGACACTGGCTGCCCCGAGGTCAGACCCAGGAAGGCCGAAGCCAAGGAGGCTTCTTGCCCAGGCCAGCGAGCTCTGAGGGGGTCACGCCGGCTGGGACCGGTGCCTGACGCAGTCACCTGAGAAATAAGGCACAAAGATTCAGTGGGGAAGGGACTAGCAGGGACCAGCTCACTGGGGCTGGGGCAGAGTCTCCCTCCTTCACAGGCTCAAAACTCACCAGTCGAGCCCAGCCGGGAGCGACGGGGCCGGGGCAGGAATCGCTGGGGAGTCTCCAGCCTGGGACACGCAGGAGCTCAGACAGGATGGGCACCACGGGCCCTGCTGGCCTTGGTGTCTGTGAAACTCCAGTCTCTGCCCAGGACCCGACCCCCCCCCAAACACCCAGCTCTCCCCCAGAGACCCCTGGCAGCCCCAGCTCTGACCCCCGTACCCTGCCCGGACTCACCCAGCCGTGGGAGGAGCCGTTAGCACCGTGACCCGTTCCCTGCTCCCATCGCTGCTCCCAGCGCCCGGCTTTTAAACACGCTGGGGCCCCGCCCCGCAGGGAATCGGCGACGCTTTGTTTGCACACGGGCGGGTCTCTGTCAGGTGCGTTTGCTGGACGACAGATCTGTTCCTCCGGGGTTTCCAGGTGTGCTCCTGTGTGGGGCGTGAGGCCCAGAAGTGACGTCACCCCCATCCTTTAGAGCTTTTCCGTATAGCAGGAATGTCCTTGTTTTAAGCTAAGTTCTCAGCCCAGTTTGTGGAAAACAACAGGAACCAAAATGGAGTTCGGTGTCACGTGGTCTGTCCCACGCCCTGCAGAGTCATAGCTGCCATTATCCACCGGCCGCGGCTGAACCGTTCCCAGGAAGGTGAAGCTCTGCCACGGTCCATTGTCTTTGCTGCTGGGCCGTTCGTCGTCGCTAGGAGAATTCTATTCAGCAAATCAGGTTTGTGTCTGAAGCTCTGAACTCGGACTGTCTATCTCAGACGTGGTTCCGCCTGGGAACCGCCCACGAGGCAGACCAGACGGCTTCCAGCCCAGGCAGCTGGCTGGGACGGGGCTGGTCAGGGCAATGGGCCATTAGGAAAAGCAATAGGCCTGAGGTGAAGCTTATCGCACCTGGGGAGCCTGCCTGAGCCTGCCCCAGACAGCCGGGGGGTGAGGGCTGGCGTGGGACCCGCAGGCATCGCATCGGCAGCAGTGCTGGCTGGGCTGGTTTGAACGGGTGATCAGCGTGTGCATGGGGCTGCCTGGGGAGACCTCGGGGTCCAGCGACGGGCCAGGAACACGGGAAGCAGGGGTGGGGGGGGTGAGCAGACTGGGCACGCAGGCTGCAGCCCAGGGCCATGAGCGAGGGGCTCCCGCACGCCTGGGGCCAGAGAGGCAGGGATGGGGCCCCCATGGGGGAAGACCCCGTTAGCCCTGGGTTGCCGGTGATGACGAATAAACGCCACCTTGCGTTGCTGACAGTTCCTGCTGGCTGCACCGTTCCCAAAGGGGTAAAATCTCTGGCGGGGTCTAAATCCATCCGGACTTGCTGGGGAGCCCGGAGGTGTGGGGAAGCCAGAGGGCCCAGCTTGGGGGTGTGCAGCCACAGAGCGAGTCGCCCTGGAGCCCAGCTCAGCCAGAGGTGGCTGCAGAGATCACTGGGGAGATGGTCTGGCTGGGGCGGGGGGGTGGGGGGCCTGGATGGGCCCCAGGGCCCGGCTGGCCTGAGGGGCTCTGGGCCTGTGTGCAGTCGGGAGAGCTGCTCCCCACCCGCAAAGACACTGTGGCTGCTAGCTCAGCACCTGCCCTGGGGGACGGTTCCCGCCAGGGCCGGCTTTAGGCCAATTCCACCAATTCCCCCGAATCGGGCCCCGCGCCTAAGAGGGCCCCGCGCCCAGTGAGAATCTCTTCCCTGGCTAGAGGCGCCTTTTTAATTTTTACTCACCTGGCAGCACTCCGGGTCTTCGGTGGCACTTTGGCGGTGGGTCCTTCACTTGCTCTGGGTCTTTGGCGGCACTTCGGCAGCAGGTCCTTCAGTGGCACCAAAGACCCGGAGCGAGTGAAGGATCCGCTGCCGAAGTGCAGCCAAAGACTCGGAGCACCGCCCGGTGAGCACAAGCCCCACGTGTTTTTTACATTTGTTTTTTTCTTTTAGTCATCCCTGTCGGGGCCCTGTTGAAACTGTTCGAATTGGGCCCCGCACTTCCTAAAGCCGGCCCTGGTTCCTGCAAAGCTCGTGCCTCTGACTCAGCTCCTGCAAGCGACCCGGATGGGGGGGAATTTACCAGGCTCACACAGTGAGTCACCAGATCGATTCGCCCCAGGGACCTGAAGGAAGTGAAATACGAAATTGCAGAACTACTAACAGTGGTTTGTTACTTATCGCTTAGATCAGCTTCTGTCCCAGGCGACTGCAGGATAGCTCATGTGAATCCGATTTTTTAAAAAGGCTCCAGAGGAGACCCCGGCAATCGCAGGCCGGGAAGCCTGACTTCAGTACCGGGCAAACTGGTAGAAACTAATCGTCAGACACAGATGAACGTAATTTGTTGGGGACGAGCCAACGTGGTTTTAGTAAAGGGAAATCACGTCTCACCAATCTACTAGAATTCTTTGAGGGGGTCAACGAGCATGTGGACAAGGGGGCTCCAGTGGATATAGTGACTTAGATTTTCAGAAACCTTTGACAAGGCCCCTCACCAAAGGCTGTTACGCAAAGTAAACTGCCCTGGGATAAGAGGAAGGTCCTTTCATGGATCAGTAACTGGTTAAAACACAGGAAACAAAGAGTAGGAATGAATGGTCACTTTTCAGAATGGAGAGGGGTAAGCAGTGAGGTGACAGCACCCCCTTGTTCCCTCCATGGATCCCCAGCAAGTCCAGATGGATTTAGACCCCGGCAGAGACGTCACACCTTTGGGAACAATGCAGCCAGCCCGGATTGTCAGTGGCACAGGGCTCCGGGCGGCCTTTGCAAAGCAAGCTGGTGTTTATCCATCCCCTGCAAACCAGGACTAACGGGGCACACACACAAGAATAGGCCAGGGATTTTTTTTTAATTTATTATTACAGTTTGTAACTAGTTCGGGGGATTGTGTTAGTATTGTTGTTGTTGTGGTTACTTCTTGGTACTGCCTCCCCTTAGCAGTGCCAGTTCCATTAAAAACTAAATAAAGCTACTCTGTAATACCGCCCAGTGGCTAACAGTAGCTCAACACGTAACGTTAGACACTGGGCAGACGACAGGCCCTTATTTTCAAATTGTAGTTTTACTTATATCTGTAAAATAACTTAAAATTAGTGCAAAAGTGACGGCAGAGCCACGTCTCATACCAATAGCAGTGATGGAGTCAGGTGCGAGTGAGTCACATGCGTGATTGTGATCAGAAAACAGAAATGCCAAAATAATTAGAAAAATCAATTCCTGTTCTTAATAACAGAGAAGCCCCTTAATGGCAGATGTTTTTAGTGGCGTGACTAACCTGGAGGAGGTGATGGCGGGAACAGAGCGGGTCGGTGAGCGAAAGCGGCAGAGCTACCGATCAGCGTGTGACAGCCGGAGCCGGGAAGCCGCCCGCCAGGCCGTTCCTGGCTCAATTCCGGGCCCAGGCGCGGCTGGCTTTGGGGCTGGATCTGAGTTTCCGAGCGGTGTTACGCCGCCTGCTGGCATGTGCTTTGTGCAGCTTTTCATCCACAACTCCACTTACGAAAAGCAGATTTTGGTTTGTAGTTTTTTATTTGCTCATCACATGTTATAAGTAGCGGGTGACAGGTTCTGGGTTTGGGGGGTTCTTCCGCTTTTCATCCTCATTCCGTCTCTGCTGTGCTCACACACAGATCTAGGGGGAGCTTTACAAGCCTTTAAAAAACCTTCCTGGGTTGGCCCCCCTGAGGTAGGTCCGAATTGTGTTTATAAACAGGGTGATTAAGAGAAGAAAGGGCTGGTAGGATGTTTCCTAAAGTTAAAGGATCTGTTCCAAGCTGGGTGAACTGCAAAAAGTGTGTCACTGAAATGATAGAAAGTAACTGAAGATTTTTCTACAATTGTTTCAGTTGTTGGGTTCAAGAGGTGGTAACAGAGTTACTGATCTCACAAAGGACGGGCAGTGGATCCAAGCTACCCGGATGTCCGGAAGGTTTTGGATCCAGTTCCACATGGGAAACTATTTGTTACATCGGAGAAGAGGGGGATTAATAGGAGAACTAGAAGGTGGGTAAGAACTGGTAGAAGGGGAGACTACGACCGGTCCTGCTGGAAGGTGACCTGTCAGGCTGAAGGGGGGTCACTAGAGGAGTTCCTCGGGGATCGGTTTTGGGACCAACCTTGTCACCTTGTCTAAAGGTGTTGGAGACAAAGAGACCAGGTGACCTCCTGGCCCGGGGAAGGAGCTGAGCAGAGGAGGAGGGGCTGGAGGGGGTGTCAGTCTGGAGCTGGCTGCCCAGACCCCAAAGATCAGGGCCCTGTTGCACCGACCCCGACCGAGCTCAGGCCCCCGGGCCGGGCGCTGCCCAGATGCAGAGACACGCAGCCCCCACGGCGCTCACAGGCTGAGCAGACAAAGGCAGGAGGGGAAACAGAGGCACAGAGGGGCAGAGCCCAATTTTCCAGTGTGGCCCCTGACTTGGCAGGGCCCCACCCAGGGTCGGTGCGAGGATATTTTGTGCCCTTGGCGACACTTCCCCCTTGCCCCCCTCTCCCCCGTAACATCGGTTCATTGAGGGACAAATCCCAACAAGCCTTTATAGACCCCCAGGGGCCGCTCCCCAGACCAGGTCCCCCCCCCACCCCCTGAACTCCCCTGGAGGATGCACAGCCCCCCCCCCCCCCGTGAGCCCACCCCGCCCCGAGTCCACTCACTGGCTTTGCCGGGCGTGGGCGGCTGCAGCAGCTCGGCAGGGAGGAGCCGCCTTCTGGGGGCTCCTGCAGCAGATGCATGTGGGCAGAGGCCCCCGTGCGCCCCCCAGGTCTCCCCTCGCCACACTCGGGCTCTGCGGCTCCTGGGAGTGTGAGCCGCTGCTGCCCCTCCCGGAGCAAGCTCAGGGCCCTGCGCCCAGCGGTGGCTCACATGCCCAGGAGCCGCAAAGCCCGAGTGTGGCGAGGGGGGAGCTGGGTGGCACACGGGGGCCTCTGCCCGCATGCATCTG
>ML126993.1:1217-12298 GCA_003846335.1 Cuora mccordi | reverse complement strand
CACCAGATGGATCAGACTGAACAGGTTTCAGACCTCGAGGAGGCTCTTACCTTCTAAACAGGGACGGCTGTTTTCTAGTAAAATCACTAAAAGGGAAGGAGAAAACTCAAAAGAGGTTCCTCCTGGCGCTCACGTCCGTGAACCCGAATACTCTCTCAGTCCTCAAAGAGAGACCTGGAGAAGGAGACTTGCTGAAGCAAAGCCACAGGGGTCTCTGAGGTTTCCCTGGCCCCTCGCCCCTGTCCTGCCTGGCTGATGTCAGCATCTCTCTGTGAGGTCACCACCTCCCCACAACCTTTGACCAATAGTCTGAGGTCCTGCAAAAGGCCTTTGTGATGTCACTGCCACACCCCTCCCTTGCTGTGCTAATGTCCTGCCCCTGGCCAGGCACTTTGGAGGTTTGAGCTACTCCCTGTGGATCACCCCACTCAAGGAGCGTTCGTTCTAGGCAGCAAGCCGGCTAGACAGGAAAACATCAGACGCTGCTCCCAATGCTACACTCAGTTTTTCAGAAATTAGTGAACTTAATGGCCAGAAAAGACCATTAGAGCATCTAATCTGACCCCCTGCATATCACAGGCCTCCTGTATGACACAATAGCTCCTTTCGGGGCAAGCACATTCCAGAGAGGCATCTAGTCTTCATTAAGTGACATCAGGAGATAGTGAATCCACCACTTTCCTTGGTAGCTTGTTCCTGTGGTGAATCATCCTCGCTGTTAAATATTTGTGTCTTATTTGTAATATGAATTTGTCTCTTTTCACCTTCCAGCCACTGGGTCTTGTTATTCCTTTCTCTGCTAGATTAAAGAGCCCTTTAATACACAACCTTTTCTCTCCATTAAGGCCCTTCAACACTTCAATGAAGTCACCTTTCAATCTCTTTTGATAAGCTAAACAGGTTGAGCTCGTTCAATAGCTCACTAGAAGGCATTTTTTCCAGCCCTCAGAACATTTGTCATCAGACTCCTGAACTGCAGCTGGATGTGGTTCTTGTTCTTCTGCACAACATAGCTCCTGGAGAAGAGGGATCTGTAAATGTGTATTCATATGACACCTGTTTAATTGATGAAAACATAAACTGGACACTTAGAGGATTGGAACTGATTTCAGCAGATGGACAGCTTTGCTAGGTTTTTATGCATTTGGACAGTGAAATCTTGAGTGTTTACATTCATATCAAGCACGCCCGTATAGAGGAGCCCCTGAACAGAATGGAGAATGGAAATGAAAATGTTTTAAACTGGGGTTTAAACTGAGGATCACTGGAGCTGCAATCAACCACTCTACCACCGAGCTATACCAGCACAATGAGCTGAGTAGGGAATTGTGATTTTCAGGACTTTGAAGGACAAACCCTGCTTCATCGAGGTCCTTTGCCATTCCCAGACCACAGGTGGTTTTAAAAATGGGGGTTGATTAAACTTCTTAAATGTGGCAAACACCACAGTTTGCACACCCACCGATATAGCTTCTCCCACTGACATAGCTGCCACCTCTTGCGAAGTGGATTAACTGCACCCACAGGAAAACTCTCTCCCATCAGCATAGAGCAGTGGTTCTCAAACTGTGTGTCAGGACCCCAAAGTGGGATGTGACCCTGTTTTAATGGGATTGCCAGGGCTGGCATTAGACTTGTTGGTGCCTGAGGCTGAAGTCAAAAGTCTGAGCCCCACCACCCAGGGCTGAATCCCTCAAGCTCTGGATTTGCCCTCCCCTAACTGGGGCAGAGCTCAGGCTTTGTCTCCCCGCCTCTGCTCAGTGTGGAGGAGCTTGGTCCCTCTTTCCAGGGCCATGTAGTGAGTTTTTTTTGGCAGAAGGGGGTTGTAGTGAAAGGAAGTTTGAGAAACCCTGGCATAGAGCCTCTGAATATGTCTAGACTTGGCTCCCTGGGGCAGATCAGACACTGAAAGTGCAGCCATGGAGACACCACACACCAGCCTTGCCTAACAGGCAAGAATCAAACCTCCACAGAAAAATGCCTGTTGCTTTCTAACCCATCTCCCTAAGCCCTCAGCCTCCACCACTTAACAAAGGGGCTTTTCTACACTATGGTTCTGGTCTCACTGAAGGGTCATTTCCAATTGTTTGCTCAGACCAGCATTAGGGAAAATGGTGCCCTGGGCAAAGCTTGTACTTTGGCACTTCCCCATTGCCCCTGGACGATCCCCACTCCCCCTTTACCGCTAGCTCCTGCACTCCCAGCCCTTGCACCTCCTTCACCCCTAACTCCTGCCCCTCCTGTGCCCCCTTTGCCCTTAACTCCCTGTGCCACAAGCCACTGCCCCTCTCCTGCAGCCCCTTCACATGGCTCCAGTGCTGGGGGCCCCGCACTTGTTCTCCCTTTCCCTGGGCTTTGGCATCACTAGCCCCTGATTAGTGAGTAGGGTTCAGTGGTTCCCAAAATGTGGGGCATGACTCCTAGGGGGACACAGAGGAACATTCATGGGGGCACCTCAGTGCCTGAGCCAGCCCCCATGGAGGGAGCAGCACTCAGCCCCACTCTGTCCCAGCTCTTCCCCAACCCCACCCTCAGCCTGGGCGTCTGGTGCCCAGCTTGGCCTCGACCCCCTTACCCCTGTCTGCACCCCTCTCCTCAGCAAGCAACAGCTCCACTCCCAGCCTCGGTACTTGACTGCGGCTTCCGAGGGACCACAGCCATGGCTAAGAGGGCACAGTGTGAAATGTTTGGGGATCACTGGTTTAGGGTGATGTTCTCAATCACTTCTATGAAGTCCAATAAAAGCTATTCCTCACCCACCTACCCCTCCATCAGGACGGACTAATCCACTTCCCCAAGTTAATCCACTTTCCAAGAGGTGGCAGCTATGTCAGTGGGAGAAGCTATATCGGTGGGTGTGCAAGCTGTGGTGTTTACCACATGTTCTGCTGCCCTTCACTCATGCAGGAAGGATAATAACATTTCATTCCACTCAATGCTAAAGTGATTTGTAACCCACCACCAGCCAAAACTGGTCATTTTGGGGAAGCTGCCCCATCATGCTGCATAGCTAGGCAGAGTAGGTGTGTCTGTGCAAACACGGTCTGTTCCTGAAGTCTTTTCCCCAGCTCCTCACTAGATGTGAGGGGGGAGCTCATTCAGCCTCTGCTTCCGCTTAGTGTTTAGAAACTCCTTATTGTCCCTAGCTCTGCTGGCCTTAGATTTCTCCTCCTGTCTTTTTTTCGACAGCTCAGATGAAGTGGCCAAGTGGTTAAGGTGATGGACTGCTAATCCATTCTGCTCTGCATGCATGGGTTCGAATCCCATTCTCATCGGATGCATTTAGTCATTACCCCTCCTTTGTAGACAACCATGTCACCCTTTGGTACAATGTTGCTTGTTGCAAACAAAAACCAACTCAGAACTCTATTGCTTTAAATAAAATGTCTAAATCCCAGATTTCTTAAAAAAAGGAAAATTCTCTAGTCCTGTATTTCTTAATTTTTATCTCAAAAGGTAACATCCTCGTCATGTCCTCCAAACACCCTGGGACCAGCCCAAATTATTAAAATACGCTCAACCCGAGCAAGGCCAGAGCAGTGAACCAGAGCTAGTATCTAGGCCAAGCTGTTCTGAAGGAGGCAACTCAAACATTTTCTCCCTGCTTCCCTTGGCAAGGTCTGACTGAGAAAACAAAATTCCCCAAAATGAAAAACCAATACTAATCTGTTTGGGGACTTTGGTTTGAAAGTATTATTGTTATTATTCTCTTCTGATTTCTGAATCAGTTCAGTTCAGTCTTTGTCCTCCAGGTGTGTTTCCAGCTAAAACCACATTGAGGGTACTGGACCACTGACCTATCAGCTCTTAACACCCAAACTTTCAGTAACTCTTTATCAGTGCCTGCAAGTGTAATTTAAACCATAGGTCTATCTAGCTCTGAATCTTGTCTTCTGACAGTAGCCAATACCAGGTGCCCCAAAAGCCACTCCTTAAGGTACCACCGGGAGTTGAACCCAGGATCTCTTGTTTACAAAACAGATGCTTTAACCAGCCAAGCCATGGTACCGGCTGTTACTTAAAGCAGCGTGTTTGCCCATACCTGACTCTCTGCCAATCCCCACTGGGCCCTGACAAGTGTTGCTCGTGTTTGGATTCTGTAAAGCAGAGGAGCAGGTGAAGTTTTGCTCCCAAGGTGTGTGTATGATTCTTTGAACAGGTCTACACTATGAAATTAGGTTGGTGTAATTACATTACTTAGGCTGGCAATGCAGTTCTATCAAGCTAATCCCGGTGTAGATAACAGCTCAGCTGTCAGAACTTTCTGGAGCTATGAAAGGGGAGGGGCCCAGCCTCTGTAGCAGGAATGCAGGTCAGGCAAGTTCACGGCAGGCATGGTGGGATACTGGCGGAGTCCAGTTATGGTGATATAATGACCAGCAGCATTTACAATGACAATTTGTCACTTTAAGTTTGCTGCACAAAGCTCTAGGCCTCTCGTCGAGGTGGTTTTATTTTGTCACCAAAACAGGGCAATTTTGTCGCCAGATGTAGTATTGCAGTGTATGCACCAGCCAAAAGCTGCTGACCGAGGGAGCATTGTGTGTTTTTCACACACCTGAGCAATATTCTGCTGAAATAGCTTTGTAGTGCAGACCTGGCCAAAGACACTCTCTCTCTCTCTCTCTCTCTCTCTCTCTCACACACACACATACACACAGAGCTTGCAAGGAAAACCTCACCTGCTCCTCTGCTTTGCAGAATCCAACACAAGCAAAGCTTGTCAGGCCCCAGTGGGGATGGCAGGGAGTCAGGTGTGGGCAGACACTGTGTTTTAGCCACAAGCAGGCACCATGGCTTAGTTGGCTAAAACACCTCCCTTATAAACAGGAGATCCTGGGTTCAACTCCCAGTAGTCCCTTGTTGCGTAGCTCTTGGGGCACCTGGTATTGGCCACTGTGGGAGGACAAAACACAAAGCTAGGTGGGCATTTGGTCCAGCCCAGTAGGGCTGTTTAAATTCTACTCACAGGCGCTGATAAGGGAATTACTGAAAGTTTGAGGATTAAGAGCTGATAGGTCACTGGTCCAGCCTGTCACAGATGACCCCCCTCTCTCTGGGACAGGGCAGGTCTGGGCTCTCACACCAAATGCTCATTGTGGCTGCCAGAATCTGTGAGCAGCTCATTTAGTTTGCACCGAGGGTTGAGTCCTGCTTTGTGCACCGTGTGTGAGAATGAAAATCCTAAACCGCCCTTTGAAATAACGAATGCAGCAGGACGTGTTATTGTCCCTGCCCCAAGGCAGACAGACCAATGGAGAAATGCCATTGAGTCCAGGGTAATACTCCACTGCCATTTTACCTTTTTCGCTTGCTAAACTCCCGCCCAACCTTGTGGGGTTCAGAGCCCGGTATTGAGCCTGAGCCGAGATGTCTACAGTGCAAATTTACCACCCCACAGCCCAAGCCCTGGGAGCCTGCACTGGCATGGGGCAGCCATGGGTGTTTCATTGCAGTGTGGACATAGCCTAGCATTATGTCTACACTGCCATTAACACACCCAAGTCACTATTCTCAATCCCTGGGTCAGTTGACTCAGGCTTGTGGGGCTTGTGCTGCAGGGTTATAAAATTACAGTGTAGACACTTGGGCTTGAGCCCAGCCTCCGAGACCCCATGAGGGGTGAGGGTCTCCGAGCCTGGGCTCCAGTCTGAGCCCAAATGTCTACGCTGCAGCTTTTAGCCCCACAACCTGAGCCCCAGGAGCCCAAAACAGATCATCCAGGCCAGCGGGATTTTATCACAGTATAGATGCCCTCTCAGAGTATGTCTACACTGCAATGTAAGCCCAGAGTTAGCAGAAGTCATGTCAGCAGCCCCAACACATAAACATAAACCACGAGGGAAAAACCCACCCCCAAATAAGGTAGGCACTGTCTTTCTCCCTATGGTTCGTAAGTCCAGCAACCAAAAGTCCTTTAACATGAACCATCCCCTCTCTGCACCCCACTCACAGCTGTTGTCCTTAGTCAGTGCAAGCCCAGAGGTGCCTCTGTAGAGTTCACCTTTCATCCTGGGTGGAAAAGGGGGAAAATAAGAAGGCCCCATACTTACTATGTTGT
This sequence comes from Cuora mccordi, assembly GCA_003846335.1. Taxonomy (NCBI): domain Eukaryota; kingdom Metazoa; phylum Chordata; order Testudines; family Geoemydidae; genus Cuora; species Cuora mccordi. The sequence goes on along the minus strand of ML126993.1, from coordinate 6,237 downwards.
CTAGGGACTCACTCATTCCTCCACTGCCACTTTGTCTTAGGGTTGGTCTAACACCTAAATTTTAGTATTAGGACCCAGGACACAACCCCCTTGACTTTGGAACCCCTGTCCCCTGCCTAGCAAATGCTATTGAATTGAGGGTGAGTCCCTTCATCAGGATGTGCCAAGTCCAGTTCTGCTGCCCTTGAGTCACACAACAAGGATAACAACCCTTTATTTTACTCCTGCCCCTAGAACATGGAGACTGGGAATCCAACACCAGCCAAAAGTGATCATTTCGGCAGGCAACCCAACATATTTCCAACATACTGTAAAATCCACATGCAGACTCATACATGAAACCTTGCACGAAAATCTTCCTGAGGGGGTCTGAAGCACCTGCTGCTGGAGGGAAGGAGGGAGCTGTGCATTGGGATTGAGGAGCAGCGTGAGGAGGAGGGGGCCTGTGGGTGGGGATTGAGGGGCACTGAGAATAGGAGGGGGCTGTGGGTTGGGACAGAGGAGAAGGGTGAAGAGGAGCAGGCTCTGGTTGGGAGTGAGGAGCAGTGAGAATAGGAGGAATTGAGGGTTGGGATTGAGGGGCACTGGGAGAAGAGGGGACATGAGTTTAGGCTGAAGAGCATCCTCGTTTGGGGATCCAGCAGGAAAGGGGATTCTAATTCCTTAGGGATATTCTGTGTGTTTGTGTATGTGTGTGTGTGCAGGGAAGGAACATGCTCTATGCCCAGAGGCCTTTATTCCTCCAGGCTGTGAGGACAGAGGGGCTGTCAGGAAGTTGCCCCTTCAAACCCACACACAAAAAGGCCCCTCTGAGGAAAGGGAAAATCCTGAAGAGAGAAAGTAACATCAAAGTGATGTGAGAAAGACAGTTTAAGATCTTGGTGAGTAGTTTATCACCTGACCAGGGACTTGAACCCTGGACCCTCAGATTAAAAGTCTGACGCTCTGCCAACTGAGCTAGCCAGGCTCACAAAGCAAAAGAGCAAGTTGGTGCAGAGGAGAAACTAGTCAAGAAAACAAGCGCGGGAAACAATAGGGGAAACCTGCTGCTTTCTCTGGCCTGGTCAACACTACGAGTTTATATCGAATTTAGCAGCGTTAAATCACATTAACCCTGCACCCGTCCACACAACGAAGCCCTTTATATCGATATAAAGGGCTCTTAATACCGGTATCTGTACTCCTGCCCGACGAGGGGAGTAGCGCTGAAATCGGTATTGCCATGTCGGATTAGGGTTAGTGTGGCCGCAATTCAATGGTATTGGCCTCCAGGTGCTATCCCACAGTGCACCATTGTGACCGCTCTGGACAGCAATCTGAACTCGGATGCACTGGCCAGGTTGACAGGAAAAGCCCCGCGAACTTTTGAATTTCATTTCCTGTTTGCCCAGCATGGAGCGCCGATCAGCACAGGTGACCATGCAGTCCCAGAATCAAAAAAGAGCTCCATCATGGACCGTATGGGAGATACTGAAGCTGATCTCTGTATGGGGAGATGAATCTGTTCCATAAGAACTCCGTTCCAAAAGACAAAATGCCAAAGCATTTGAAAAATCTCCAAGGCTATGGGGGACAGAGGCCACAGCAGGGACTCAACACAGTGCTGAAACTTAAGGAGCTGAGACAAGTGTACCAGAAAGCCAAAGAATGAAATGGACGCTCATGGAGGGAGGGGCGACTGACGTCTGTAGCTATCCCACAGTTCTGGCACTCTCTGAAAACCATTTGAATTCTTGGGTGAGTTCCCAAAGCCAGAAGGGTCAAAAATATTGTCGCAGGTGGTTCAGGGTATATGTTGTTCCCCCCCCCCCCGAAAGCAAAGGGGAAAAAATTGTTTCTCGCCTTTTTTCAATGTCACCCTATGTCCACTGGATGCTGCTGGCAGACGCGGTGCAGCAGCGCTACACAGCAGCATCCACTTTCCTTCCCTTCCCACGTGCAGACGTTATAGTAGGACTGATATCTGTCATCATCATCCTGTGAGTGCTCCTGGCTGGCCTTGGTGAGGTGGGCCGGGGATGCCTGGGCAAAAATGGGAATGATTCCCAGGTCATTCTCTTCTTTAAGCTTTGTCTCCTGGAGATTCAGTCCTGCCTGGAATATCATAGTAGCTGGAGGCTGTTTTCCCTTCCCCGCTTTGAGCTCTACTTGCAGAGGCAATAAAGTCAGTGTTGTTTCAAATTCGTGCATTCTTTATTACTTCATCACACAAATGGGGGATAATGTTAGCCCAGAAGCAGTGGGAGAGAAGGGAAGCAATGGGTGGGGTTGTTGCAGGGGCACCCCCTAGAATGGCATGCAGCTCATCATTTCTGCCAGATGTCTGGGATTCTGACCTGGAACCACCATTTGCCTCTCTAGGTCTTTAGTAGGCTTACCTGATAGTCTAGATAGGACTTACTCTCCATTAGACAAAACTTAAAGAAAGGAATGACCTGGGGAGTCATTCCCATTTTTGTCCATGCACCCCCGGCTGACCTCACCAAGGCTAGCCAAGAGCACCCATGACAGCAACAGATAGTATAATATAACTTGTAACTGTCATTGTCAATTTGTAAAACAACAGATGGGATGGGATGGGATGGCATGGCTTGGCTTGGCTTGGCTTGGCTGGAAACCATCTTTGGTGACTTGCAGTACCACGTCTGTCAGCACCATCCAGTAGACATACAGTGACGGTGAAAAAAAGGCTGAACGGGCTCCATGGTTGCCGTGCTATGGCATCTGCCCGGGCAATCCAGGGAAAAGGGCACGAAATGATTGTCTGCTGTTGCTTTCACGGAGGGAGGATTGACTGACGACATTTACTCAGAATCACCCACAACACTGTTTTTGCCCCATCATGCACTGGTATCTCAGCCCAGAATTCCAATGGGCGGGGGAGACTGCAGAAATTATGGGATAGCTACCCACAGTGCAACGCTCCGGAAATCAATACTAGTCTCCATACATGGACGCACACCGCCAAATTAATGTGCTTAGTGTGGCCGCGTTCACTTGACTTTATATAATCTGTTTCCAAAAAACGGTTTCTGTAAAATTGGAATAATCCCATAGTGTAGACATACCCTGAGACAGCTTTAGAACCCTCTACCCACTATACAGCCAAGAGACAGCAACTCTCAGATCCTGTGTGGATTGCCTGATGGGCTCGGGGCCAAGAACAAACTGCGTACCCCTGCCAGAGCAGGAAAAGTAAAAAATAGGGGCTTCCTGAAAAATGGGAAAGGAAGAAGAGAGAAGCAGAGAGGCAAGTGGAAAAGGAAGAGAACTTGCAGACACAAGACCCTACCTAAATTCTCAAATAGATTACAAGAAAAAAAGAGAGAGAGGAACATAAACTTTTTTTTTAAATCTTTCAATAAGTACTGAACTAGAAACCTTTAAAACACCATTTTCACAACTTTACTTTTTTTCTAAATTCTACCAAATCAAATTAAAACTTGCCACTAAAGAGAACTGCACAAAAGCTTTAAACAAATTCAGATAACAGAAAAGAAAACCAAAACATTTATTTTTAAACTTGTTTTATAAGAACTAACCACTCAGTCTGTGTTCTCTTCCTCTCAGTTTCCCAAAAGGAAAGCAAGAACATTCATCAATAGCAAACAGCAGATGCGTTAAAGCACCAGTATCCACTCACTTCATGCTCAGAAAAGAACACTTTCATTCCTCATCGTGGTCAGCAAGGTCAGACACTTTCAACCACATTTCTCTAGTTATAAACTATAGAAATGATCCCTGAAAGTATAGTCTTAACAAAGCTGTCCTCGGCTACACACCCAGGCTAATGTGCACAAGCTTTCTTCCCACGGTGAATGTTTTCATACAACGGGTTTCACCCCCAGCGAATTAAAGAACAAAAATCTAAAACCAGGTCCCCATTTCATTAAACCACAATCGGGACAGCTTTAGCACACTGTCCATTAGAAAATGTTTATGTCGCTATTTACAGAAACACACCTCCTGATTAGCATGTGGAGCTCCTAGCAACTAATCAAACCCTCTTGCTTTGCCATACCTCTCACAGGCTCCTCCGTACCATGACAGCTTGTCAGGCACAGACAATCGGACAGGTCAGCCCTTTCCAGCATGCTCCGCAGTGTTTCTCTCTGGCTTGCTCTCAAATTCATCTGCACTAGAAGTTTTTGCAGGGTTCTATGTTACCGGTGGTACCTGCACTAAATCAGTGGCTCTCAACCTTTAGAGACACCTGTACCCCTTTCAGGAGTCTGATTTCTCTTGCATACCCCCAAGTTTTACCTCACTTAAAAACTACTTGCTTACAAAATCAGATGCAATATTTATAAAAATAAATCACTTGAATATAAGTATTGTACTTACATTTCAGTGTATAGTATAGAGAACAGTATAAACAAATCAATGTATGAATTTTAATTTGTTACAAATTTGCTAGTGCTTTCTATGTAGCCTGTTGTAAAACTAGGCAAATATCTAGATGAGTTGATGTATCCCCTGGAAGACCATTGGATACCCCTGTTTGAGAACCACAGCACTAAATCACCCTTACTTTTAGAACTGGTGCCACTTGACCCAAGGCATTCTGAACCCTTTCAGTGCTAGTAGACAGTGGCAACACAGCTGCACTAGGCCTGTTGTTCCTCCCTGCACAATTCCCACTTGGAAAGAAGATATCTTCTGGTCTGACCCTATTTACCATTGTGAGCTGCATAGACAACTTTCTCTGTGTCATGTGAGCAGAAGACACACAATATATGTACTACCTGTATGGCAGCAGCCATGGGTGGCGGGGGAGCCCCCACAGCCCCACACCACTGCGTATGGACCCTGCAGCTCCCAGCCGCTGTGAGCGGAGCCAGGATTTCCCAACAGGCCTTGATGGCGCGAGGACCCTGCAGCCCCACGTCATTGCTCACAGACCCTGCAGCGCCGAAGCCCCCGGAGCTCCCGGCCGCCCCAGGCAGGAGAGGAGCCCCCAGCGCTCAGACACCGCAGGCAGAGCCGGGAGCTCCCAGTCACCGGGGGGGGGGGGGGGGGG
>ML126989.1:0-23301 GCA_003846335.1 Cuora mccordi | reverse complement strand
GGCTGGGGAGAGAGAGAGAGAGAGACCAGCAGGTTTCCTCTAGTGTTTCCTGCGCCCTTTTTCTTCCATAGTTTCTCCTCTGCGTGAACTAGCTCACTCTCTCTGTGAGCCTGGCTAGCTCAGTGGGTAGCCCATCAGGCTTTTGATCTGAGGGTCCAGGGTTCAAGTCCCTAGTCAAACACTTAACTATTCCCCAAGGTCTTAAAAAGCTCTGTCTCTGGAGTCCTGCTTGATGTTACTCTTTCTCTTCAGGATTTTGCCTTTCCTAAGAAGGGCCTTTTGTGTGTGGGTTTGAAGGGGCAACTTCCTGACACCCTCCCCCTCCCGTCCTCGCAGGCTGGAGGAAGAAAGGCCTCTGGGCAGGGACAGCCCTAGACTAGCTGCCAGCACCTGGTGCCCTAGGCAAACCCCCGCAATTGTCACCCCCAAACCCCAAGGGCAGAGCTAGGCTGAGGTATTTTGGTAAAGGGGGAAACATTTTGCCCCTTTTTTCCTTTTAATGTTTTTAAGCGTTTTTGTGGGTTTTTTTAAACAGAGGCTTAATTATTCGGTTTGTCCATCCGTCTGTCGGTCCAACCAATGTTTCTTTCTCCATCCTTCTGGTTCTGGCTGCCCCTTACTACAGCCATAACTTTGGTCTTGAACTTTATAGAGTAGTGAGGTACCTCAAGGGTTAAATGCTAAATACCAAACCCAAACAACACTAGTTACCTGTGTCTGGCAAAAAGTGTCTGGCAGTTTTGCCACTTTGAATGATTCAAATGGATTTTCAGTGGCATTATTAAAAAAACCCAACAAAGCAGAACCAAAACAATTCATCTTAAACCTTCAAAACAAGAGTTTTACAAACCATGAGTGTCAGTTTAGGTCCTTAAAAACCTTACATCATCACACCCAAAGTTCTCCTTTGCCTAACATCCCTTGCACTGCGATTACTCCTTTTTACACAACTGAACCCCGATTGCACGTCCATCTTGTACAACCAGAGCCAGCCAGGGGCAGGCAAGTTAAGTGCCAATAGAAACCCCTGACATTCCTTTAGTGATTTTGCTTACATTACCCAGGAGTCAAATCATTTTGATGAGATTATCTCTCCACCTGCAGCCGTCCCCTATAGACCATTTCTGTGGGCAAAGGGCCCGTTTCCCCTCAGAATGGCTGTAAAGGCTTCTCGGGACAAAACATAGTGGTGGTAGTAGCCACTTTACCTGACCCTCTTGTATAATTTAATTACCAAACTTCTATCAAATGTGACTGCACAGAGCTGCACATACAGTTACATTCAGTGAAAGTGAGCAACTGTCCCCAGAACTCACTGGCGGGAGCCTTAAAGTATCTGCCAGTGGCACAGGTACTTTTTAAGTACCGAGACGTGCAGTGGCACATCTTTCATGGGAACCGGCCGGCGTGTGCAGAGCAAAGGTTGCCCATGAGCACTGTGTCAGGCTCTGGCACCGCGTGAGACAATGGACCACTTTCTGGTGGCTGTTTTTTTCCCCCGACAGGTGTGGGGACTTCTGGCTACATGATGGCGGCTGCCAGACTTGGACAGGATTCTTTTCAGCTCACCTGAGGCTTGTTCCTGGATGAACGAGGGCAACCACAGGGCGCCAGCAGAACCAGCTGCAGCTGCAGCAAGGGCGCCCTCAGCAGGGGCCGCCGTATAGCGGGCGGGTGTCATGGGACACACTGCGCCTGCTCAATGCCAGAGCGTTGTATCACCTTTGGCAGAGCTGCTGTCAGGAGCATCTTCAGTGACGAAGGCAGGTCCCCGCAGCAGTGGCTAACCGGGTTTCTGTGGCTGTTAACCGGCTGGCCGCGGTGGGAAAAACAGTGAGTTACTGGCAGAGTGGAGGCAGGCGTGGGCTGGGCTCTGGGGCCAGGACGGGCCTGGATTCCCTCCTGCTGGTCTTTGTTTCTAGGCAGGAAGGGGTTTTCCTGCAGCAACTGGGAGCAGTTGAGTTTCGTGTCCAGGCACTGTATCAGTTCCTCCAGGTTTCTGGTGAGCACACAGGGCCCTTAGCAGGTACTCAGTACACAGGATTGGCCTGGGAACCGTGCATTACTAGCGATTGTATTATTCCCGTTTTTGTATTTCCAATGCCATTTCTGGCTGGGATTGCATTGTGCTTTGTCTAACGGGGTTTTCTACTGGAGCCGATATTTTAATTAACAAAAAAGAAAAAAGACACAGGCTCTCATGTCACAGCAATTACAGCCAAGGCAGCCTCCTTGCCAACACAATCACGTTTTCATCAGCTCCAGGGGGGTGATTTGATTCTTTCCAATGCTCCTCTGCAAAGAAGCCTTTTCCATAACAAGCAATTACTTGACTTGCTGACCCAGGTCTCTTCCATTTCCTAGCAAAACATTGCAAACTCTGAGCAGAGGAGACAGAAGGCAGGCAGCAAGGCACCACTGGGAGTTGAACCCAGGATCTCCTGTTTACTAGATAGGTGCTTTAGCCAGCTAAGCCATGGTGCCATCCTTGGGGAGTGCTTCACAACTGCTCCACTTGGTGCTCTAAGACAACATGTCCAAATTCCAGATCATTTCCTGCCAGACCCGCCAATGTCGAGCTGCCTGGCTCTCTGCGCACAGAAAGCCACAGCTGAGGGGAGAGAGGGTTTCTGCGGCACTCTTTTCCTGCTAGCAGCCGTGATTGGATAGGGGTTAGTTTGCTGCATTGTGGTCGCAGCAACTTTGGCTCGACTCTGGGTGACAGTCACCTTTTCATCAGCTCCAGACTCGTCATTTGCCGCATTCCAAGACTTACCCACCAGGAAGGCTCCCTCTGTCTTGAACAAGCATTTACAGGATTGTCCGGGAAGGTCTTTTCTGTTTAGAGGAAAGAGATACCAAAAAGGGAACCCGACAGATAAAGTTGGCTCCGCAATGAAAAACTGGCAGGCCAAGCCGGGAGCTCCTGGTTCCTAGAAAGGCTCTTCAGCCAGCTCCTCTGGAAGGTCACTCCCTAGAGGCCTTGCAAGAACCACTGCCGATGCTCCCTGAGAAAGAGAAGCCAAAGCAGAGTTCTCCACAGCCTGCAGACATGCAGCTACTAGGAGCTCTGAGCACAGAGATGCCCCTGCTGGCGGAAAAAGGCTTTGCCAGAGTGTGACACTCTGGAGCTCAAAGTAGCACCCTGGACCCCCATGTTCACAGCTGTGCTGTGATTGTGATATGCTTTGTACAAAACAGGCCTTGTTAGGTGTCATTTAAAAAGCCATGGTCCATTGAACATCACTCTCCTGTTGGATTGTATGTGCTATCGCTGCGTGTGAAGTTACAAAGTGTGGCAGCAGGGAAAGAAAGAGAGGGTTTAAGTGCAGCCATTTAAGTGTCAGAGACAGAGCAACTGTTGAGCTAAGTCTTAGCCTAATATCGCAGGACCTGTAGAAGCAGGGCCCACGTCAGAAGCGAGTGGAAAACAGCCGAGTAATCAGTGTGACCCAGCCTTGAGATAACGATGTTTGAGAAGAGAAAGTGAGAAATACTGGACTAGATAGCAAATAGCCTAAATAACATGGAGATGTTTTAATTAATGCACATCACAAAGAGGTGTAAGTGCTTGTGTGATTTTGCTTGTACAGTGGAGAAACTGAGGCAGAGCTGCTCTCTGCCAGCTGGATTCTTCCCTTGCAGTTGTTTGAATAAAGCTGTCTCTGATTTTGTTGCTTCCAACCTGAGAGTGGAGTTCATTTCTTCCACACCAGTGTTGCTGTCTGTGCATCCCGGAGCTATGGGGTGAGTGGGAAAGGCCCACAACTAGCTTGTCAGTATCAGCAAAGGAGCAGCCGACATCAGGACCAACGAGACGTGCTGGTGGCCCATCAGGAAGAATCCACTCTCCCAGAGACTTCTCGGCGAGGGCACGGCACACAATGGGGGCTACCTACCCCCCACGTCCCAGCAAGGGTCTTTCTAGTCCCACTTCAGTGTTACCCAATTTCTAATCAGTCTCTGGCCCAGATTCCCTCCCTGAGCGGCACCACCACATACCTGGGCCCCTGCTAGTGTTAAATCTGCCTTGAGCTGGGGCCCAGCTTGGCAAAGAGCCTGCAGCCCCCTCTGAGCTGGGGAGTGAGAGCAGCCCTGGCACTGGCCAGGGCAGCCCTGAGGGAATGAACCCAATGTGCCCGTGAGGCCCTGATCCAGAACCTCTGCCAGGCAGCTCGTGCTGCTCGGGCGTCTCTAGTCTCCAGCGAGGATTCAAAGCTTCTCTGCTCCAGGGGAACCTCTGGGGGAGGGAGGCAGGGCTCCTGCAGGATAAATCTTCCTGCTGGCAGAGCTCCGGTCCCCTCCTCATGGGCACAGGGCGTTGCATACGGCACCCACCACATGCACACACCCCTTTGTGAGGAGAATCAGCTCTGGGATATTGGGGTCAAACCCTTCCCACCTCCTCCCTGCAAAGCTTCTCCTGGCTTCAGTGCGGGAATGGGGGCGTGAGGGGCTAGTGCGGTAACAGCAGCAGCGTGGCCGTGGGGCTCGGCCGGTGGCTGGGGCCAGTCGCCTGAGCATGAACCCAGCCGACCCCAGGAGATGGACCCGGGTCACCAGCTCAACCCACCACGCGGCTGCTGCCGCTGCCCCGTTAGTGCGCGAGCTCCCACGGACCACGCTGGGGAGAGCCCCCGGCTGCAGGGGAGACGCCCCTGAGTGCCTGGCAGGGCCCAGCTCCTGGCTGACCTGCACTGCTGGGGGTCAGGGGGCTGGGTGACAGGGGGGCGTTGGCTCTGGGGTGGGACTGTCACTTCCCCCCCTGCCAAGCCAACAGGGTCACAGCAAAGGAAACCAGCTCAGCCGGCAGGGGAAGAGTTCAGTCCAGGGCCTGGTGCATTCTGGGAGCAGGGGCGGTGCAGAGAAAGGGCAGATACGGGGCAGCTCTGAACACTGTGCGCAGAACTGCCTGTCCTGTCCCGCAGCCCCTGTTACAGGGGGCTTTTCGCCATAGTTTTAATCAGGCCAATAAATTGAAACAAACCCCTGTTAAATCATTGCTCAGCCCGAGTCCTTCACCCACATTCCTTAGGGCATTGGGTGTTTCATTTCCTGCCTCCATTTCCCACAGAGACACAATTTCCTTTGCACAGATCCGTGAACAGCAAAACCGCCCTGTGTCTCTGGTCTGATCCAGGGTGTTCGATTCCAGTGAACCCTTCTCTCCTGCAATGCGATGGTCAGACAGAGGGGACGTGGCACCTGCATCCCTGCCAGGGAGGTATTGGCTCGACTCTTTCTTTCTGCTGCTGCTGTTAGTACATGAAACATCCAGGGTGGAATGCAAGGCTGAGTTCATGCACCAGCCCCCTGCAAAAATTTCAGTGCCCCAGAGAAATCCTGCCGCCTGCTATTGAAACGATGTGATGGAGATTTGAACAAGAAAGGGATTCTCTGAATTGTCAGAGTGGGGAATGAACAACAATCTACAGCAATGTCGTTCACACAAACACACTCTCATCCTGCTCCAGCTGGAAGGGAAATGGGCAGGAATTCTCGCTGTTCAGCCCAGGACACACTTACACTGATGCAGCCATGAGTGTGCTGGGGAAGCTGGTCTGAGCAAACAATTTGAAGTGACAATTCAATCACAACAGAATCATCAAGTAGTTGTGACCGAGTGGTTAAGGTGCTGGGCTAGAAATCCATTGGCATCTCCCCGTGCAGGTTAGAATCCTGCTGACTACGCAAGCACTGTTGTTGTTGTTATTATTATTGTAGTCTTAGTACCTGAGCATCCACAGTGCAAACTAGAGCCAGATCTAGTTTCACTGTCTACACTTAAAATGCTGCTGTGGCACCTGCTATAGCACTTTGGAGTAAACAGTGACTGGAGGGGTTTTCCCATCCCTGTAATAGCTATGTTGACAGAACAATTCTTCCTTTTCTTTAGCACTATCTAACCAGGGCTTAGGTCACTGTAACTATATGGGTTTGCGGGGGGGGGGTTCACACCCTGAGAGACGTCGCTCTGCCAGTTCAGTGCCCAGCGTACAGCAGCCCTTAGATCCCTCTTGGTATTTCAATGCAGGCACTGACCTGTGAGAGGAAAACATCAGCTCACAAACACAGAGACTGAATTCCCCACATTTAATCTCGCTGCACTTTCCAGAAAGTCACAAAATTCAATTCATTTTTGCTAGGACAGAGAAAAAAATAAGTGACATTAAGTTTTTGGCTTGGTTAAACAAAATTAAGTGTTTAATCAATATAGTAAAAATCTGCACTGATTCCTCTAACTAACACCACAGCGTGAAATAGGAACAGAGACAAATCTTGTCAGTGACAACTAATTTCGCAAATGATCTTCTCATTATTAATTTCCACGCTGCCCCCATTGGAGGTCTGGGTATCTCCAGTGTCATTGCTCTGCATTCACCTTCCCCTAGAATTGTTCTTGGACATTCGACTTCCTCTGCAGCATGGGGTACGGGGTCACTTGCTGGAGGATTCCCTGCACCTTGAGGTCTTTAAGACACGATTTGAGGCCTTCAATAACTCAGACATAGGTCAGGGGTTTGTTACAGGAGTGGGTGGGTGAGATTCTGTGGCCTGCATTGTGCAGAAGGTCAGACTAGATGATCATAATGGTCCCGTCTGACCTTAAGTCTATGAATCTATTCCCAAATTTGGAAAATTGTGCAGGTCAGAATGTGAATAGTGACCTCATCTCCTTCCTGCACCTGCGCTACATTGCTCCACAGCAGCTTCTCCACCTGCAGAGTCACCCCAGCACTGCAGTGCAGCCGCCCAGGGTTCAGTAGGGGCCCCTGGCAATGACAGTGGGTGCAGCTAACAGCCGGGTGTGCCAGCTGTAAAAAAGCAACACTCCCCCCAGAAGTACAGAGACTGAATTCCCCAAGTTTAACACCATGACCCCTTGTAGAAAGCCACAAGTGCCAGTTGTATTTTCACAGGGAGATGCAAAAATCAAGTGACACCAATTTTTAAGTTGAGTAAATAAAGTTGAGGAGATAGTTATTAACCTCACAAAAATGTACTAAAGATCCATCAACATAACACCTGAAGGTGAAATATGAACAGAGCCAAACCTTGTCAGCAAAGGCTCATTTCCCAAACGATCCTCAAAATGTTACTAATTCCCACCCCTCCTCCACAGGAGCTCTGTGCAGTGTAACTGTTTTGCAGGCAGCTTCCCATTAAATGCTGTTGTGAGACATTCCCAGGCCTGGAAATGTACCAACGACAGAATTTGAACATCAAACCTGGCTCCCCGCACCAGGCAGGATTTGAGTGTTTTGTCCCTGTCACTTAGTGTTTGTCAATAGTACAGTTGCCATGGGCAGACTTCAGGCTCTGCTTGAGGGATCCTGGTACAGGGGCTGGTGGGGGAGAAAGGATGGTAGATTCTCACCTGAGCTCTGGCGAAGAGGTAATAAGTGAAGGGGGCATTTTTGAGTCCTCCCCTCCTCAGTGTTCCTGGGCTGGAATTCTACTTTCCCCAGGGCCAAATGAGGGGGTGATGCCACTTGGTTAAAGAAAACCAGTGCTCCAAGTGAGGCTTGAACACACAACCTCAGCATAGCTCCTCAGCACCGCCCTATAAGTACTGTGCGCTAACCAATTGCGCCACTGGAGCACCTGTAAGTTGCTTTTCTCCCAGTTCCCTAGGCTGATAAAGCCAAGGAGTGACCCCAAAACATTCTCAGTGGAGCTGAGAGCAGGTAGTGACAAGTGTTGTATTTGGTGGGGTGGATTCTTCTTAAAGGTTCCAGGCACCATTTGACCCTTTTGTTCTTCCCTGTGTAATAACCGAGCTGGTTAAGACTCAATGGAGAGTCTTGCTGCAGACCAACAGATCTGAAATCACTGAGAACCAGTTCTAAGCATTAGTCCTGCTTTGGGACAGTGTCTCTCATGCAACAAACTGCCCAGTCTGCGCTAGCAGTGAGGCTCCCTCACTAACAGCTGAAATCAGGGAGAGCTGTGTGAAGTGCAGGGCCCCAGGGGTGCTTGAACAGGGGGGAACAACACCCCAGGACTTTTAAAAATGGGAGGGCTCTGCCTTGCCACTGTGTAATGACCATAAGGGCGAGTGACGGGGGGAGGGGACGGAGACCAGTGAGCGGGAGGAGGGGTCTTGGGGGATGAGGCAGCGTAGGAGCCTCTTGTGGGAAATATCTCCTGCCCCACTGCCAAAAGGAGCCCCTTGAGTGGGAACGGTCAGAGGCCCCACTCGGGTGCTGGCCCTGCTTTCCTACCTGCTTTTCAACTGCTGCAAAAACATCCCGAGCAGAGAAGCAGCGGGCCAAAATACTTTTAAGCAGCTACCAAAGTAGCTCAGTTGGGCGAGTGTTAGACTGAAGATTTAAAGGTCCCTGGTTCAACCCCAGGCTTTGGCAAGTCCTTTGGCAGCTTGTTCTTTGGAAGCACAGCAGTGCTTGTACCCAAGGTGAGCAGGGCTGGCCTAGAGCAAAGCAATTTTGGGGGCCCTTTCCATTAAAAAAGTTGCAATACTGTATTCTCATGGGGCCCCTGAGAGATGAGAGCTGTCTTTCTGAACATGAGGGCCCCCAGGAATGGTGCCAGAGGGCTGCTGGGCAGTGGCAGGCAGGCATTGGGGATGAAAACTCCTCTGCGCAGTTGAGCAAGGGCAGTACCAGGGAAGGGGCATCTGTGAAAGTGGCTGGGTGGAAGGGATTTGGGGGCCCAGGAGGAGGCGCTTGCTGTTCAGTGCCTTGGAGCAGCTGGACTTGGCCATGGTGGGTGTTCAGGAAATGCACATTAACAACTCTAGGGTAGCTCAATAGGCAGAGGGTGATTGGAGGAAGGGCCTCCTGGCCAGGGAAGAATGATGGGGCTGGAGTCTTGTTCTTCACATTCGCGGTGTGAGTACAGAAGGTGGTGGAGCTTAGACCAGGCAGGGCATTACTGGTGGGCTTTGTGCTCTGTGGCACTGGTTACTGCTATATTAGTGTGTATGGTCCCCAGTTAAGGCATGAGAGGGAAGATCAAAGGCTCCCTTCCTCTGGACTGCATGATGTTTGTTGTTGGGGGGGATTTTAATTGTGTCAGCCGGCCTGAGCACCGCTGGTCCCGTTTTCCCAACCTTCAGAGGAAACATTTTTACAATGAGCACTACCTGGCACAGGTCTGTAGTCAGCTTAGAGGAGCTCACTCCAGCCACAGAGGGGGTTCACCTTTCTGCGGAGACAGACCAGGAGTCGCACTGACCGGATTTCTGCTTAGCTTTTGTGTCTTTAGCATGTTGCTTCTCAGATTCTTTCTTGGCCCGACTTGTTAGACTTTGACACTGAACAGGCCAGAGTTTGTGCACCTTCCTATTATCCTCACTAGGATCTGATTTCCAAATTTTGAGGAATGACTTTTTGCCTCTAATGGCCTCCATTACTCTGACGTTTACCTAGAGTGGCGTTCTGCTGGTCCTCCTATTGTCGTTTCTGATTTAGGGCAAACGTTTCATCTGAGCCTCTAATTGCGGTGGTTTTAAACGCTCTGCATGCTGCTTGCAGGCACCTAACACTTGTGACAGCAGCTCCTTTTAATTCCCATCCAACCATCTGTACTTATGCCGATAGGTCGACTTTAGGTCTTTAACTTTGAGCGGTAGCTGAGAAGATGGTAAATCGGGCAGAAACCCATTCGACAAACCTCTTCATTTCCTTGTTATTTCCTGACTTCTTCATTCATCCCCTTTTCCTTATTTCCTGGGTGAGGCGGCGGCCTGCCAGGGAGCTCCCCGGCACCTCTGGCTGCCTGGGCTGAAGGCAAGAGGCAGGCCTGGGCGTGGCGAGGGCCTCCTGTCCCGGAATGATGCTGCAGTGCTTCCTGGTCCCCTTTTCCCACCCACACCGGCAGGTGGCTGCTGTGGGAGAACACGAGGGAGGCTCTCGGGGCGCTAGGCAGCGCTGTGTGTGTGGCTGTCAGGGGAAAGAGCCGAGGCTCGACCTGCCATTGACTCGCGTGGCTCTGCGCGCCGTCAGCCGGGGCAGGCCAGGCTGCGGACGTGACTCAGGCTTGGGCCGCATGGCCGCGCTTTCCTGACGAGGCATGAGGCAGGCCAAGAGCTTTGCACAGCATACAGGGAAGTGGGAGGGAGGCGAAATGTTCCCGGCTGAAAGTTTTGTGCTCGGCCTTGAGGATTAAGCACGAGCCTCCGGCGTGGCTGCTTGGAGATGGGCTTTTGCAGCGCGGCCCCCACACTCTTGTAGGCAGCAGGTGACCCCACTGTGTCCAAGAGAGAGCCTTCAACGTGGCAAAAGGGGAACATCACAGCTCCCAGCAGACCTTGAGGAGCCCACAAGGAGCCTTCAGTGGCATCCCTGGGGGAGCATAAACCCCCCTCCTTTCCATTAACAGCTGAACTCACTGACCCATGATACACCTACCAGCAGAGACACCTACCAGCAGCTGGTTTGCCAGGGCCGCTGCCCAGCACCCTGCAGCGCTTTCTCCCAGTGCCAGAGCTCACCAGGCACTAGCCTGGAGCCAGGGCCGCTAGGCGCTGCTGAAGAAAAGCCAGCAGAGTGACACAGTGGAAGTGTCCTGTGCCCATAACACAGAGGTCGATCAATAAAAACCCTTTTCTGCCAGCACCGGGCCTCCTGCTTCCTTCACTGGGCCTGCAAGTGAGGGGGTGGCTGGCACAGTGCCAAGAATCTAACCTGTGTGTCAGGAGGCGGCTGACGCCCGCAGCCTGCTGGGGAGCTCCCAGAAGTTATTAAGGGACAGAGACTCCTCAATGCCCTTAGTAACAAGGGTTTGGGGGTCACCGAGGCCAGTAAGGGGTCACTATGTCGGCCCTATAACCCTGGGTGTCAGGTTGCTGTGCAGCTTTGGTCTAGAGGCTCTGATCCCAACAACCGACCAGCAGCCCACAGCCTCCCCCTGGGTCTGCCCCACCTGGTTCCTCTTTACAGGCCGACCTTACCCGCCTTCCAGCCCCGGATTCGCCCCCTAATCATCCTACTGCCGCTCAGAGCCACAGCCGTGGAGGTGCTGAAGGAGGGAGGGGTGACTCTAGGGTGGGGTTCTTCTCTAAAGATGGCTGGCAGAAAGGTGGTGCTCAGCTCTGTCAGCGACCTGCCCAGGTGCCTCGCTGCCAGGGGATGCAGACATTTCTCTAAGGCACATAAAGGGGCTATTTAGTGTTGAAGCAAATGCGAGGAATGTGCATTTATGAGAGGAAATTTCCATCTCTTGAGCAGCTGTATATCAGGGCCCCAGTGGCCTAATGGATAAGGCATTGGTTTCCGAAGCCAGAGATTGTGAGTTCAAGTCCCATCTGGGGTGAAGATCTATCTCTTTCCTGTATATTGCAAGGAAAGGGCCTTATTTTCAACCAGGAAGCTGGGAGATGTTTGTTTCTTTGGGCACAAAGTCCTGGATCTTGGGAACAATCACCAAGGATATTAGAAGGCTCAGTCTGGTGACCTAATGGATGCAACCACACACCCCCATTCCAGGGCAGCCCCATCTGAGAACCAGGATCCATGGAGCAACATTCCCCTCCTGCCCTGACAGGTGGGTTGTGCAGATGATGGTGGAGGGCAGCGGTAGGGGAGGTTGCACTAGCGCTGCCTGGGCTGTATCTGCACCAAGGATAAATGGAGGGGGTCATGCAGCCTGTGCCTGACACTCCACAGTGCTACATTCACTCCAGGAACAAGTCAAATCCTGTACCAAGGGTGGTGAATTCCCATGTGAGCACACAATGCCCCTGCCCACCACACATGCTGCACACACATCAACTGCACCAACAGAGACACAAACTGCACACTGAGGAGACAGCTGGTTTGTTTCCAGGTTGCTTTTATTTACAAAGGTACTGACGTGTGGTCTCTCTTCTTTTTCCGTGGGCAGAAACGCAATGGAGGAGAATCTCACATCCCTGAGCTGCCAGGTGACAGTGGCAGGAAGAAAACACACTGCAATGAAATTTAAAAACCACTCATAAATAATTTAACAATGAGAAGTAATTAAATAAAAAAAAATCCAATGGGGACACATGCTGGTGGCTTGTTCCCACCCCAGAGAGCGAGGGGCAGGGAGCGTGTGAAAGGCAGGTGGTTAAGTCTGAGGGAGCATATTCATATTTCATACAAGTTAAACAAATTATAGCAGACAGCTACAAAATACTCCATTTGGTAACATCAACACAGAATATATAAATCTACAAGCAATACAGCCATACACAGCTAAGACAGGGTGTCCACTTAATACCAGAGTTCCCACTGCCAAATAGCTGGAAGTGCCTTCACAGTCACTGCTAAACGAAACAACATTGTGCAGAACCAAGAGCAGCCCTGCTGTGCCGTTAGGAAGGCCTGCAGGAGACTCAGCAAATCAATCTATGATTCTGTGCTTCTGCTTAGTAGTTACCAAGTGTGATCAATGAAAGGGTGGGTGGGCACCCAGCCAGCCAGTAGCTATAAAATCCCTCTAAGGCCTGGTCTACACTATGACTTTAGGTCGAATTTAGCAGCGTTACCTCGATTTAACCCTGGACCCATCCACATGATGAAGCACTTTTTTGCAACTTAAAGGGCTCTTTAAATCAATTTCTTTACTCCACCTCTGACGAGGGGATTAGCACTGAAATCGGCTTTGCTGGGTCGAATTTAGGGTAGTGTGGACACAATTCAATGGTCTTGGCCTCCGGGAGCTATCCCAGAGTGCTCCATTGTGACCGCTCTGGACAGCGTTCTCAACTCAGATGCACTGGCCAGGTAGACAGGAAAAGGGTCGCAAACTTTTTAATTTCATTTCCTGTTTGGCCAGCGTGGTGAGCTGATCAGCACAGGTGACCCTGCAGAGCTCATGAGGAGCTCATCAGCATGATGTGCACATTGCCCGGCCCGTACTTTGTGAGAAGTCTATGACCATGTCTATGTCCTTATCACTCTCGTCACCACACTGCTGTTGCCTCCTTGCCTGGTTTTGCTTTTGCAGCTTCTGGTTCTCAACTGAGAAAAGACGTGAAACAATTGTCTGCTGTTGCTCTGATGGAGGGAGGGGCAACTGACAACATAGCTTACAGGGAATTAAAATCAACAAAAGGGGTGGCTTTGCATCAAGGAGAAACACAAACAACTGTCATACAGAATGGCCCCCTCAAGGATTGAACTCAAAACCCTGGGTTTAGCAGGCCACTGATTTCACAAAACAAATCAAGTCAATTTCTTGTTTTGATCCATCTAGCTTTTATATCTTAGGCTGGTAGCAAATGGTGAAGTACAACTGTTAATCATCATCATCTTGTGCTTGGTAGAAGATGGGAATGACCTGGCTGAGTCACTCCTTTGTCTGCCCAGGTGCCCCACTGATTTCACTAAGATCAACAAAAACAAAAAGAGCACCTAGGATGATAATGATGATGGCTACTAATCATAACACACACCTGCTGCTGCCAAAAGGCAATGAGCTGCTGCTGTGTAGCAATGCAGTCCCATGTCTGCCGGAATCCAGGAGACGTACGGTGACGGTGAGCTGAGCGGGCTCCATGCTTGCCGGGGTATGGCGTCTGCTCAGGTAACCCAGGAAAAAAGGTGTGAAATGATTGTCTGCTGTTGCTTTCATGGAGGGAGGGAGAGAGAGCGCGGGATCTGATGACATGTACCCAGAATCACCCACGACACTGTTTTTGCCCCATCAGGCATTGGGATCTCAACCCAGAATCCCAATCGACGGCGGAGACTGCAGGAACTGTGGGGTAGCTACCCACACCTACCCAAATTGCAACACTCGGGAAGTCGACGCTCGCCTCGGTACTGTGGACGCAGTCCACTGACTTAATGCACTTAGAGCCCTTTGTGTTGGGACACAAACAATCAACTGTATAAAAACAATTTCTAAAAAACTAACTTCCATAAATGTGACCTAATTTCATAGTGTAGATAGACCCCAAGACACTTGATCACAGCCTTGGATAGGCTAACAGACTACTTACACTTTGGACTGGTCTACACTGGGGCAGGGGGGTGTCAGTGTAAAATACACAACTTCAGCTACAGGAACAGTGTAGCTGAAGTTGATATATCTTATTTTGGATTATCTCCTGTTCTCACAGCACAAGATTGACAGCTGTGCTCCCCCATCCACTCCACTTCCACCTCTTACCCTAGTAAAGTTTCAGAGTCAACAAAAGCACATTTGGGGATTGATTTATTACATCCAGACAAAACACAACAAACCAAAGCCCAAGCAATCAATTATCACCCACCAACCCAGTGGATAGTGTGAATATACCCTTTGATCAAGAGTCAACTGAAACATAATTGGGTATTGATTTATTACATCTAAACAAGACACAATAAATCAAAGCCTAATAGACCAATATTATCACCCCTAAGTCAGTAGGAATATATCCTTTCATCTGAGCTCTAAAGAGCGAAGCATCAATGCTGACACCCTTGGATGTTACACAGCCCCTCTGCCCCCACCACTTTTTACCTCGCCATGACGAGCTCCAGGACACACACCAAACACCATTCACATGACTTTGAGAACTAGGTAACTCTAAAGTGAGGATGAACTTGCCGACAAGAATACTGTGGGAGACCGTATCAAAAACTTTGCTAAAGTCAAGGAAGAACGCATCCATTGCTTTCCCCTCATCCACAGACCCAGTTATCTCCTCACAGAAGGCAATTAGGTTAGTCAGGCATGACTTGCCCTTGCTGAATCCATGCTGACCGCTCCTGATCACTTGCCTCTCCTCTAAGTGCTTCAGAATTGATTCCTTGAGGACCTGCTCCATGATTTTTCCAGGGACTGAGGTGAGGCTGACTGGCCTGTAGTTCCCCGGATCCTCCTTCTTTCTTCCCTCTTTTAAAGATGGGCACTACATTAGCCTTTTCCCAGTCATTTGGGACCTCCCCCAATGGCCATGAATTTTCAAAGATAATGACCAGTGGCTCTGCAATCACACCCGCCAACTCCTTTAGCACCCTCGGATGCAGCGCATCCGGCCCCATGGATTTGTGCTCATCCAGCTTTTCTAAATAGTCCCGAAGCACTTCTTTCTCCACAGAGGGCTGGTCACCTCCTCTCCATGCTGTGCTGCCCAGTGCAGCAGTCTGGGAGCTGATTTTGTTCGTGAAGACAAAATCACAAAGGGGGAGGGTGGGGAAGCATTGAGTACATTAGCTTTTTCCACATCCTCTGTCACTAGGTCACCACCCTCATTCTGTAAGGGGACCACACTTTCCTTGACTTTCTTCTTGTTGCTAACATCCCTGAAGAAACCCTTCTTGTTGTTACTCTTAACATCTCTTGCTAGCTGCAACTCCAAGTGTGAGTTACCCTTCCCGATTTCACTCCTGCGTGCCTGAGCAATATTTTTATACTCCTCCCTGGTCATTTGTCCAATCTTCCACTTCTTCAAACGGCGCTGCCTGCCAGTGCACTCAGCCTCACTTGGCAGGTAACAAAAGGGATCGAGTGGCCGTCCAGTTTCTGGAGAGTGGCTGACAACACCCGACCTTCTGCCCTGAGGAGAAACTGAGGTGAGACAAGGCAGGGGAGGTCATTCTTGTATTGGACCAACTTCCGGTGGGGAGAGAGCAGCGAAATGCAAGCTGCACTCTTTCCCCAGCAGCAGGTGGGCCACGTCGTCTCTCTGATGACCTGGCTTCCCGGGACGGGACCCGCTACAACTTAGAAGGTTCCCAAGACACAGACAAGGTTTTCATCTCGAGGCCAAAAGACCAAAAACATCAAGACACTTGATCACGGCCTTGGATAGGCCAAGATTTAAAAGTTTATTAGAAAATATTTGAAAATGAACGATACAGAGAGTTGAAACGTCAGATATTGGTCATCGGGGGTGACATACAGAGTATAGGGCGATTTTAGCTCACCCCATCTGAGCTCAAAGAGCTGAGCACGCAAGAGCGGCAGCCCGGGCGGGCAGGGGGAGGGGCCGGAGCGGAGGGGCGGAGCCGTGTGAGCAGGTATGCAGATCTGTGTGCGAGCTGAGCATTGTGGGAGCGGATGCAGGCTGCCAGGCAGGGCCCGACTTTGGCACCGGGAGCTCGGCGTGGGGAAGGGACGGTCTCCGGGGGCCGCGTCGGGGCAGCTGTCGGCAGTGGGGGCCGGTGTGGGCGAGGCCGGCGGTGGGGGCGCGGCGCTCCGCCCCGTGTGTTATAAGTGCGGGGCGAGAGAGGGCGGGCGGCGGCCGGGCAGCAGGAACTCATACTTACCTGGCAGGGGAGATACCATGATCATGAAGGTGGTTTTCCCAGGGTGAGGCTTATCCATTGCATTGCGGGTGTACTGACCCCTGTGATTTCCCCAAATGCGGGAAACTCAACTGCATAATTTGTGGTAGTGGGGGACTGCGTTCGTGCTCTCCCCCGGCGGTTGGTTTGAACAACAGAAAACCGACAGTGGGTTGTTTAGGCTTAGTGCACTGCAAAGCAGACTCTCAGGAAAGCAGTTGTTATTCTGGGCCTTTGGGAGTGCTCTTTTGCACAGGCTCTGTACTTCTAGGCATCTTTGTCACACGTTCCTCCTTGTAAGCAAAGCTCAGCTCTGAAACTTTACTTGGGTCTTATAAGGCTCTTCGTGTTCTTGGCTTTCCCTGGTCTTTTGCAGCTGATCTGCTTTCTAGTCTGCTTTTGGGGGGCTTGGACTGGTGCCTTCTTTGGCTCTAAGGGGAGCTGCCTGCCTGCTCTGCTTCTTTCCCTGCTTGTAGCTTCTTGCCTGGCCCTTCTTCTCGGGCTCTTCCTCCTTTGACGGGAGGATGGCCTGTCCAAAACGCCTGTCCCACCTGGTCTCCTCGTCCAACAGGCAGCCTCGCCCCCTGCCCTGGGGCCGCTTTGGCTTTCGCTCTCTGTTCCTGTCTCTTGGTGGCCACCCTGTCTGTGCTACGGAGACTAGGCTGTCACAACCCCGTGCTGGAGGAGGGCTTTCCGTCGCTTGAGGCCCACCCACCGCCTTCCCAAATGCCCTTAGCTATGCTGCGGGTTAGGGCGGCGTGGCCGCGTCGCCCAGGAGCGGGTTTTCCCTTTTGCACACCTCTGACGGACGGAGCTGTTTTGACTTAACTGTTCAGCACGCACCGACCCTCGGGCCAGGTTCTGCACGGGGAACGTAAATTGGCGCGGCTACATCAGTCCACGCCTTGGTCGGAAGAATTCTTCCGTCGACCTAGCTCCCGCCTTTCGGGGAGGTGGATGGCCGGCACCAACGAGGAAAACCATCTCCAGGACCCTTCTCCGGGAACAGTGCCCTTCCGTTTGGGGAGATTATGCTGCTTTAAAAAAGAGAAATTGTTTAACTGCCTTTCTCTGAGGCAAGGTTGACTTTGTATTGCTTCCCTCGTGGCTCCTTATAGCAGTTGTGTTCTGAAATCTTTAGGCTTTGACTTCATTTATGATGAAATCTTGCTGTAACTTTATTCTAATTTTCAATGAGTAACTAGACCTGAGCTGTTTGGTGTGTTAGTGGAGGATTGTTTAAAAACCTGGGATTCCACTTTCGGCTGCCTTTCCATTACATTTCCTCTGAAAGCCCACCGAAAGCCTCCACTTCCCACATAACTCTCTCAAACCTGCAGTCATCAGGCATACAGAAGATGCTTACAGTTTCACTCCATACGAGTCCAGTTCCTCGCTGTTTCCTGTCTAACCACTGCACACATATGGTATCCCCTCCCTACCCGGAGCTGCTTCCTGGCTTTTGCGCTCAGGACAGGAAAACGAGAATGGAGAGGTAAGCTGTGCAGGGAACTCTTCCTCAGCTCGCACTCCACCCCCCAAAGGCTTTTCGAGGTCTTCTACGGACTTCAGGTTTCATTTGATTTCCAAGGTTTATGGGCTCATTAATTAGCCATCTCTCCTAATGCAGGGATCCTACGGGTCAGACCAAAGATCGATGGCCCAAAAGAGCTAAGAAACAGAAATAAAGGTGAGCGCTAGGCGTTACATTCAGATGAGCATCCAGAATCTGACTGTGCCCTGGCATGTTCAACGCTGCCGAAAAGAAGGAGCTCGTCAGGTCCCTCTGCTAGCACCCAAATCTGGTGGCTAGTCGGTCTGCTGGGAAATAAGGAAAAGGAAATGAATTCAAGGAGTCAGGCAATAACAAGGAAATGAAGAGGTTTGTCGAACGGGTTCTGTCTGATTTACCGTCTTCCCAGCTACCCATCCAAGTTAAAGACCTAGCCCAGTATCCTGTCTGCTGACAGCGGCCAATGCCAGGTGCCTCAGAGGGAATGAACAGAACAGGGAATCATCAAGTGGTCCATCCCCTGTCGCCCATGCCCCGCTTCTGGCAAACAGGGATACCTAGCTAGGGATACCGCTGGCAAAGCGCCATAGATGGACCTATCCTCCATGAATTTATCTAGTGCTTTTTTGAACCCTGTTATAGTCTTGGCCTTCACGACATCCTCTGGCAAAGAGTTCCACAGGTTGACTGTGTGGTGCGTGAAGAAAGACTTCCTTTTGTTTGTTTTAAAGCTGCTGCCTATTAATTTGATTTGGTGACCCCTAGTTCGTGTGTTATGAGAAGGAGTAAATAACTCTTCCTTATTTACTTGCTCCACGCCGGTCATAGTTTTATAGACCTCCCTCGTATCCCCCTTTAGTCATCTCTTTTCCAAGATGAAAAGTCCCAATCTTATGAATCTCTTCTTAGATGGAAGCTGGTCCATATCCCCTCATCATCTTTGTTGTCCGTTTCTGAATCTTTCCCATTCCCATATATCTTTTTTGAGATTGGGGCGACCGCATCAGCATGCAGTATTCAAGATGTGGGCGTACTATGGATTGATATTGAGGCGATATGATAGTTTCTGTCTTATTACCTGTCCCTTTCTTAATGAGTCCCAACGCTCCGCTGCACATTGAGTGGATGTTTTCAAAGAACTATCCACGACGACTCCCAGATCTCTTTCTCGAGTGGTAACAGCTAATTTAGACCCCATCATTTTACAGGGATAGTTGAGATTATGTTTGCCAATGTGCATTACTTTGCACTTATGAGCACCGACGTTCATCTGCCATTCGGTTATCCCGTCACCCAGTTTTGTGAGATCTCTTTGTGGCTCTTGGCGGTCTCCCCAGACTTAACTATCTTGAGGAATTTTGTATCATCTGCAAATTTTGCCACCTCACTGTTTAGCCCTTTCCCCAGATCATTTATGAATAAGTTGAACAGTACTGCTCCCAGTACAGACACCTGGGGATAAGAGAGGGCAGATCCTCTTCGGACACTGGCAGACCAGGTGCCAGCTCATGCCAAGACCCCTAGGCCTTACTGAAAAGTGACAAACGCATGGCTGGAAACTAGTCTTGCTCACCTGTTTGTTAGTGTTGTTAAAACAGGCATTAGCTTTATAAAAACATGTTTAGAGTTTATGACAAGCTCGTGAGTTGCTGCATGCATTATTCTCACCTATAATAGCCGTAGCCCATGTTGTAAGGTGATATATAAGCATTGGCACTAAAGCTGTAAAAAACCCCTTGCCGCCGCCATGCCACCGGTCAGGAGAGAAGCATTACCAAGTGTGAAATGCCAGTTCACCAGAAGAGGCGTCGTCTCCTTTCCAACAAGAGAAGGCCCTGACTGAGACATCAGACAAGCCACCGTGGATCATCCGTGGACAAAAGACTTGGTTGATTGCTCCTCCTCACACACCTATGAGGAGGAAGAGCCCTGCACAAACACTTGCCCCCATCAGCTTGAGCTCTGGGGGAATGGAATAAAAATCCCTGTCAGGAAGAAACTGTTGGTCGTCCCCCCACCCCCGCCACTCCTTGGACTTCAGGGAGACGGCACACCTTCTAAGCATCAGCAAGGGATCCCGGCTGTTTGGCTAAGGTTAGCCCTAAAGGACATACAGAGCTTGCGTGTTACAGCAGCTTCTACTACACCTGGGTGGCAAGATAGAGTCAGGGTGCCCAAGGGGTCTGTCTGTGACTCCATGTTAAGGCTGTTCTAGTGCCCGAGGAGTTCACACTTGATACTTGGTGGGTGAAATTAAAGTGAGTAGCCCCGCTGCCTGCCAGCCCCAGGCGCCGGGGGCTCCTGCTCTCTGGGGCTCTGGCCACACTAGAAAGGTAAGTTTCTAGCTTGCCTGGTTCAGAAAACCAGAAGGGAAAGAAAGAGAACCCACATTACATTTTTTTTAAAAAGAATGTTCCCGATGTGTAAGCCACTGTCGTGTTTTGGGGGATTTTCCAATAGCGAGGGTGGCAACAATGAGAAGCTAAGGGTTATTATTTAGCATTTAGATTACAGTAGGCTTGGGGGGGAAAAAAATCAGGATTGGGGCCCCTGTGTGCCGGGTGCATGCCCAGCATGACACCTAGTGCCTTGTCTTGATCTTACGAACCAAGATACATAGAACGTAGGCCGGGTGGGGAGAAGTCTATGTAACTCATGCAGTTGTGGATACACACATGACCTCAAATATTATCAACCGCCCCACCCCAAACTACCCCCCAAAAAACAAACAAAAACAAACCAAAAAACCCCATCTCCCCAACAGACCCAGAATCTGGAAAGCATTTGTCCCTCATACTGTTGAAAAGACTCACAGCAGAAAGAAGGAGTCCAGCTTCTTAAATAATTCTCTAGCAAAACAAAGAAGAACCTCTTACATCTATAGTCTCACAAAACACTTCCAAGAAACTGTAAAGAAAGAAAAACATCCAGATTTTTCTGCTACTTCAAAAAACATCTGCTTTAAAGAAAGTGTCACAGTTCAACTCTTTTCTGCTTTTCTAACCAGAAGGCTCTTCCCTAAAGGAGATACACCGTTCCTGGAAGCACTGCAATACCAGGTCGATGCATGGGGCAGACAAAGCAAGCTTCAGTTCTAACCACCCCTGCTTCAAAAATTAAGCTAATATACAGCCCTCACATCAAGGACATATCAGGGATTAAACTGATAAGAACAGATTTAAAGTTTATTAGAAAATATTTGAAAATTTATTAGAGGATATTTAAAAATAAACAATACAAAGTGTTTGAAGCGTCAGTTATTGTGTCATTGGGGGTAACATACAGGTTGTAGGGGGATATTAGCGTTTGGGTATTGGACGGCATATACATATACACAGTCTGTCATGTCCCCAATGCGGGCTATACCGTGGGTGAGTTCAAGGTACAGACAGCAAACAGTGAGGGTACATCACTCATACAAACAGGTTATGGGTAATCGTGGGCACGAATAAATGAGCGGACTGGGTAATGGCAATAAAGTGACCCTCCACTACACTTTGATCTGAGTGCCAAGGACTCTAGAAACAATGCTCACACTCTGCCACGCACGCACACCCCTGCGCCCACCCATTTCGACCTCACCAGGACAAGCTCCCAGACACGCAACAAACACCACAACTCGGGAACTCTACCTGAGAATCACTTCCCCGAAATGACTCCAGTGGAGACTTCGAAGCAAGAACCCTTAACACACAATTCTGTTCAAAGACAGACAAGTCTTGCAGACGCCTTCCTCTCCCTAGTTTCCCCTCTATACTCCTAATTTCCATAAACCCACCCACTGACCTGGACTACCAATCTCTCACGGTTAACTCTGACAGCAAAACAGGGCAAAGAAAGCCTATGCAAGCGCTATTCCGCAGCCCCGAGGCTCTTTTCTGCTCCTTCTCACAGAACTAGCTCAAACAGACAGTCAATTGCATCACAGCAATTCCTCGCCATTTGGGGCATTGGTGCCCCTTAGTCCCTCTGAGGTGATGGGCTGGTTCCTTCTGGCCTGAAATGCTAGGAATCTGACTCAAAGGGCCACAACCTTCCTTTTCTTCTGCTCCTATGAACTAGCCCTCGTCTGGGCAAAACGTTGACTGTTTCCTAAGTTAAAACACTGGAGTTTTCCCAACAGGAAAGGGATGGACAATTTCTCTTCTGTGGGAAGACGAGGGAAACCATGCAATCACCTTCTGGAAGGTATATTAAGGAGGGCGGCAGAAGAACCCTCATGGACTAGACTAAGAAAGCAGCTCTTGAACTGACCTTCCAACAATGACAAACTAAAATCTGCAAGTGCAGCTTTTCAACTCAGGGGCCCAATAAGAAGCCGTTACCAATAACTAACCAAAGAGTTACAAATGACTCCAAACCAGACACTCTTAGGACAAACCAAACGTTAACACAAACAACAACGCATTTCTTTTCTGCTCTTCAACTGTGATACTCTCCTCCACCGTTCCTGCCAAAAACATACAAAACCAAAGAGCCAGCAGAAGACACCGCACAAAACAAAACAGCCCCCTGCTAGCTAGGAAGCCATCTCACTAACACAAGAAGCTTAAAGGGAAAAAAAAAACCAAAAATCATTTTCACAGCTCTGAGCTTTTTTCATACTACAGAAAAGCTTCAGTCAGTGACATCAGTTCAGATAGCACCCTTCTGTTTTTTCTCACAGCAGGCAACAGCCTTGCCAAAGCAAAGCCTTAAAAAATTGGGTACAAACTCATAAATATTCCTCTCCATGGAAAAGGCAAAGGGAAATAGGCTGGCCAGGGGCATGAGGACAATGGCCCAGACAAACGGGGAGGGACTTGGTCCAGGGGTGGAGGAAGACAGAAAAAGGGACAGGCATGGGATTGGCTTCCTGTCTTTTTTCCTTTGCTCAGCATTTGACCTGTGACTGTAATGGGGAGACTTGAGAAAGACCTGTGGCCGCCGGCGAGGTAGGTGGCCGCCCCGAGAGTGCAGAGCTGAGCATTTTCCGCTGGGTTCCTGCCTGCGCCCCCAGCGCCTGGCCGTGCTCGTATAGTGGTTAGTACTCTGCGCCGTGGCCGCAGCAACCTGGGTTCGAATCCGGGTCACGGCGTTGCTTTTTGGTGGGGAGGGGCTATCCTGCAGCACGCCTCGTGGCTCAGTCTGATGGCGTCCGTTTGCAAAGAGAGCCATCAGCCGGTCCTCAGTTTCTGCTTGGTAAAGGCAAGTCAGTGGGGTCCATCGGTCAGAAAAAGAGTACCAGGACTTCGTGCTGGGAGCCAGGGTCCAAAGGCAGCGCATTCCCTCCTGGAAAGGGCTGTGTTTCGAATGTCCGTCCAGTGCGCATTGAAGGGAAGGGTCTGCGTGCCAGGGAAGCTGCGTCCCTCCAGAGGCGCTTGAGAAGCCAAAGGGGCCGTGGGTGAGTTTGTGATGAGGTGAGTGTGAAGTGTGGAAGGGGGAGGGTGGCAAGAGGAGGTTTTGAGAGGAAAAAAGGTGCTGCTGAGCTGGTAGGGGAGGGCAAGGTCCCAGGCGGGTGTTGTGTGAGGAGCTGTGTAGGCCCGGAAAGGCGTCTTGCTGGGCAAGGGCAGGTGAGGAGGGCCAGGGCTTTTCCCAGGGCTG
>RQSS01100366.1:0-22857 GCA_003846335.1 Cuora mccordi | reverse complement strand
CCCCCCCACAGTTGGGGAGCGGAGAACCAAAGGCAGAAGTGGAGCAGCTTCTATTCTCACCCTGATCCCTTCAATGCTGCAGCAAGGGAGTCCTGCCCCCCCACCCCTCCCAGAGAGCAGGCATCCCCACATCACCATCTCCTGCCCCCTTCTCTTCCCAGCATGGCCGTGCAGGCCCTGGCGCAGGTGCTGCACCTCGGGGGCAGTCAGCCAGCTGTGGAGCTAATGGACCAGGAGTGCGGCTAGCAGCTGTTAGAGGAGGCCCAGCCCGAGGGGTTCTCTCTCCTTAGCAGGTGAGGACAGAAGCGGGAGGAGTCACGTTCTCACTCTGGAGCCCAGTGGGGCAGAGATGGGAGGGGGTGGCCGGGACCAGGCCGGATTCTGGCATGTGCAGGGTTGTCATGCACACGTCAACACGAGCTCTTGTTCTCTCCCAGGTCCATGGTGATCCACCCAAAGCAGGCCCTGAAGAGCATCCCGTGGCTCCTCCTTCCCAGCGTCCAGGCCAGCCAAGAGGGTGAATGCATGGCCTGCACTGTCCTGTTGGCAGAGGTGAGCCTGGAGTACCGGGGGGAGGGTTAAGCAGGCCCAGAAGCTGATGGAAAAGGAGACCAATAGCTGGTCAGCCAATGAGAGATGGTCCTGGTGGTGTATTGCTTGTAAATTAATCCCTCTGCATGGGGCTCTGTGGTGGGGTTTGGGAGCACCCCACTGGAACCAGAGGGAACACTCTGCCCTGCTCGTGTCACTTCTGTTAAGCTCAGTGAAGCCAGCCTCTCGTGAACAGCAGTCGGTACGGATCTAAGTCACCCCCTGGCCCCTAATCATACTCCCTTCCTCTTCCTCCGGCCAGGCTAGGACCCACTGGCCTCGCCCAGCCCTCTCTGACAGCTCCTTTCTGTCCCTTTAGTTCCTCGGCAGCCCACTGTTGATGGAGAAGGAGCGCAAGGCCATGCGGAAACAGGTTTGAAGGCCATGCTGCAGCGGACAGAGGACAGCAACATCCACATTCGAGGCAGAGCGCTGCACGGCCTCAGGAATGCAGTGACCGAGTTCCCGGACAAGGTGTGTCTGGAATGGCAGGATACTAGGCAGAGAGGGCTGGGTAGGAAGCTCCTGGTTCCCCTTCTCCCCAGCCCATGGCTCCTGTGGAGCAGACTGGGCTGTAGGCTGACTTGCCCGGACTGGGGTTCCACTCAGGCTGACAGAGCATTGCTCACCGAGCGGTGTCCAACCCCTTCTCTGCAAGTCAGGAAGAAACGAGACCAGGCTCAGGTGAGTGCAGCTGAGGGCTCATAGGGGCAGGGGTGACTGGGGGCATTATAACAACCTGGCAAGTGTGGTGCAAACTCTGCCCTCCAATCCCCAGATCTTCTCAATGTTGACCTCTGGCACCCAGGTCAGGGAGCCCCCCCCCACTAGTCCAGCCCTTCCCCACCCCACACAGAGCTCTGCCAGCCCTCAGAGTGTAGCTGTGGGGTAGATTTGTGGGGTTCCCTTCTCCTCCATTCCCCACAAGCACCTGCAGCCTCCCTGCCCAGCCAGACTCTCTGCGGCTTTGGCTCCATTTTACAGCCTGCCCTGTTTAGTGGCCAGGCCCAGGTCTATCTGTGGTCCCTAGCAAGTGACCTGACCCAAGCAGGGCCTCAGGGAAGGGCAGGTCGCTGGGGCCGGCTGGCTCTCCATTGCTGCTCCCCTGCCCTCACTTGTGTGCTAGCTCCTGTCTGGGAACGACCAGCCTCCTGCAGCCATCCCCTCCTCCCCCGCCAAGTAGCAGCCCCCAATAGTGCCTGGGAGTGAGGGGAAACCAAGTAAATTGGTCACCGGGCGTTGCTGTTAATGGCCCGACAGGGACCCACAGGGAATGGCCCCTTCCCTGCTCCAGGACTGTCCCTCCCCGGCTCCAGCACTCAGGCCTGGCTCCTCTCAACCCAGCCAAGCTGGAGATGGGGGCTGTGGGGGCCTGGGGAACAACCGTCAGGCCAGAGGAGGGTCTGCAAGGAGGTGGCTCCTTGCTGCTCCGGCACAGTGGAGTCTCCCCAAGCCACGCAGAGCCTGCGAGTTGGCACTCAGGGAAGCTCACCAGCTCCCTTCTTGCCCTCTCCGGCAGGCGTGCAGGGTGGCATTGCTGTGCTGCGCAACCTTCCTCAGCTACCAGCCCCTGCGCACGCTCGTGCGGAGCCAGTTGGCTGCATCCCCAACTTCCTGAGTGAAGCCTGCAGGACCCTGGTGAGTGAGCTATGGGGCGTGGGCCCTGCAGGACAGAGGGGTGGGAGGACCTAGGCACAGGGGCGTTTCCCTGCTCCAGGGAGCCCCCTCACTGACTCAGCCACATCCCCTGCCCTTGAGGATGGCTCCCCTACAAGTCAGCTCTGTCCCATGGGAGGAGTCAAGGGGGAGAGGGCTCTGACAGCCAGGGGTTCCTCACCTCCAGAGCAGGCAGCTTCTCTCACCCTGCGGAGGATGTGTGGCTTGGGACTAATTGGGTTCCTGGCTTCCCAGCTCCAGGACTGCCTGGGGAGGCTGAGCAAGAAGGCTGCCCTGAGAGCAGCAGCTGCCCAGCAGCTGATAGGTAAGAAAAGGGCTGGAGCTCTACTTCCTATTATCCCGCCCTGCCTCATGAGTCCGGGGCCCAGTGCCACATGCACACTCCCAGCCCGGGGCGGGGGGGTGGGAGGCCTCCTCTGCCCACACACAAACCCACCCAACTTCCCACCTCCTTGGGAAAAAGGGGGAACCAAGGCTCCTTGCAGCCAGATGCTGGAGGGCTCTGCGGCCAGAGGGTCTCTTCTGTCCTGGCCCTGGGCAAGCCCAGCACCTGCAGCAGGAGCAGGCCCGAGGGAGAGATCCTGCCTCCCAAAGGTCTCATCCTGGTTCCCCTCCCCACACCTCCGAGGCACTGGCCCCAGCCAGGTTCCCCTGCAGCCTGTACAGGGAGGGCAGAGATTCACAGGAAGCCCCAGCCCTGCCCACCTCAGCTACCACCTGCCAGGGTAGCATCTCTGCCACACTGTGCTTCACGCCAGCACCCAGTGTGTGCACAACACCTCTCCTAGCCTTCGTGGGGCACGAGGCCAAAGGCAAAATGATCCCAGTAATCTTGGGGACTGACTCTCCACCCAGCTCCTTCCCCTCCTCTGCCCGCATGGATTGGGGGCAGGGAGCACCTTGAAGGACAGAAATACAAGCAGCGGCTGGTGCCCTACCCTACATGCTGTTAAATAACCAGGCCTGCCTGCCTCCCCTAGGATATATGATGGGCAATTGGAGCCAGAGAAGAGCAGGAGGCTTGGAACGCCCGCCCTGCTGTAAGTCACGGCTGAGGGGTATTGCTGTGCTGGGAGGAGGGGCGGGGGGAAATCGGGGAGGAGTTCTAGGGGCACGGGGTAGCAGCCAGATCACATGGTGACCAGTTCTCTTCTAGTAATAGAGGTACAATCGAGGCTTGAGATAGCAGCCCAGGTGGTCCCGGACTGAGCTGATAATTTACCAAGTAACACCCCCCTCACTTCTTCGAGCTGGACTTCATCCTGCCCCCATGCCCCCACAGGACCGCCCAGAGAGGCGATTTGATCAGTCCGGGGAGTTCTGGGGCCAAAACCCATCAGAGGAAAAACTCACAGAGCAGTGAAGGGTGGATAGTAGACACACCTAGACCCATCTTGACAAGGGTGCAAGATTAAGACATCTCCATTAGCATACAGAATGAAGAACAGAGACAACTCCCCTAGCCTCATCTGCATGAAAGATGGGACACGGAGACATCTCAATTTGCATACAGAATGGAGAACAGAGAACCGCACTGAACTCTGGGACCAGAAAAAGCAGGGAAGCACTGCATCATGGGAATCTCTGCTCCAGATCTTAATGAACCTATGCCTACCCACACCCAGCTCAGCAGTTATCAGACCAATTCTAGTAAGGAATCCTTGATTGGTATCCAAAATACTGAAGCAGCCTAGTTGCATTGTGAGCTCCCTGGAAGAAAACATCACCCATAAACAAGAGTGATCAGCTCCTATTGTCTAGCCTAAAGAAAACCCTGAATCATCAGTTAACCTAGAAAGAAATCTAGTGTTCTCCCTTGAATTCCTGCTTACCCTTGAATTCCTGCTCACCCTCCAGTAAGGGTTCTGATGCATAGACCCAAGCTGTGCATCTTAAGAAAAGCTCTGGTGGATGACTTTGAAAAATAGTTAAATTTTTCCTAAGGGTAGCTCTGAGCAGGGATGACTAGTCGTGGAAAGGGACCTGGGTAAAAAGGGCACCCTCAAGGGTACACATCAGCTTAGGTGTAAGCAAAAGGGGGGACAGCTCTTGGGGGATAAACAGATGGCTGCCAAAAAGTTCCAGGCCAGGGACGCTGTACAAATTTTTTTAAAAGGCTAAAGAGGTAATGAGGAAAAAAACCAAAAAGAGATGCCCCCTACTGGAGGCTCTCAAACTGGCTCATCTGAAAAAGGGGAGGTGGAACCCGACTCTCACGCGGAGTCTGATTTACAAAATTCCCCAGAGGGCTCTCTAGATGGGTCCCCGTCTACTCCTGATGACCCTCACGGAGGCCCCTCGAAGTCTGACTCTCAAATAGCCTCTGATGTAGGAGATGCCGCTAATGGTCCCGTAGAGGAACTGCCAAGTAACCCTGAAAATGCAGAGGTGTGTATGCAGAGAGTGAGAAGTTGGTGAAGCGAATTACCTAGACTCGGGGGGGGGGGGGGTCGATGTATTGTAACAAATTTCGTTTTGTCAATCTTGAGCTAATAAATTCAGCTCAGCATGTTCTTGAAGCCATACACAGGGGGATACAGTTAGTTCTCGATGATGTTAACAGTAGGGTAAGCCCTGATCATAGAATCATAGAATATCAGGGTTGGAAGGGACCTCAGGAGGTCATCTAGTCCCACCCCCTGCGCAGAGCAGGACCAATCCCCTCATATTATGTTCAGTTACGTTTAGAGAGCCGAAATTTAACTAACCCTTTGTTTTTGGTCAGAAGAACTAGGGATGAGCTGTCTGCTGAGGATTTCTTAAATCAGGCCTTAAAGCTGCTACAGGGCAACAGAGAGTTGCATGTTGATGGGACATTGCACCTTGTTGTGACACTTGTATAAAACAGGGGTGGGGACGCTCGTAGAGTTTTAAATTCTATCCTCAGTTGTCAAATACTACATAAAAAGACAATGTTTGGTAGACCTGACTTACACCGGTACCAGTCTGTGTTTTGCGGGTTAGGCAGTTATGTCTGACTGTAAACCTACGGATGCGGAATTGTTATGGGGGGCAAGAAAGCTGCATGAGAAACTGGGGTGATCAGATCAAAAAAAGGTTCTGCTCAGTGACGTAGTGACGTTTGAACGGCATTTAGGAGTCAACGTACAGGTGGTGCTGTATGTGGCAAAAGGAGGATGGGGCTTTTTTAAAACTGGGGGCCCAGTGTACTCCAAGACTTTTTTCATCCTGTTGCATGATGAGCATTACTATGGGGTTTTGGATGTGAAAAAGTTGTTCGGTGCGAAAAATTATTGTGAGTTTAGCCACACGGTGTACAGTCACAACCACTCTTGTAGGTATCGTTGCCGCCTCTGTTTGAGCGTAACGTGCTCGGACAGTGTGGGCGTGCAGCTGAGGTGTCCTACCTGTAGA
Source organism: Cuora mccordi (assembly GCA_003846335.1). NCBI lineage: Eukaryota > Metazoa > Chordata > Testudines > Geoemydidae > Cuora > Cuora mccordi. The sequence continues at coordinate 17,214 of RQSS01100366.1, read as the reverse complement.
CTGTATTGTCAGTCCAAAGAGTATTTAGACAGGCACATCGACTGTGCATCGAAAAAACAAGTCGAATGCCTGTCAGTCTTATGTGGACAAGCGGCACAGGTGTAAGGGAGACGCTGTAAGCAGTGTCAGGGTTTGATCGCTGGCGATGGAGACAACCACCTCTGTTTCATGGACAGCATTAGAGCCTGAATCATCAGAAAAATATATTTTTTATGATTTTGAATGCACGCAGGAGACTGGGTTGCACATGACCAATTATATTCTTGCTATGTCCCTAAAGCCGAAAAAATCCTGGGAATCTAAGGGCGATGAGTGTCTTTCTATGTTTGTTAAGACCTTTACTGGCAAAGAGTTCCAGGAGCACACATTCCTAGCGCACAGTTCCAAAGATTATGATGCATACTTCATCATTAGACAGTTACTGAAGAAAAAAATGTGCCTAGAACTGATCACTCAGGGTAGTAAACTAATGTGTGTGGAAGTTAAGGTCCTGGGCATTTGTTTTATAGACTCTTCAAACTTCTTGCCCACGAAGCTTAGCAAGCTCCCACAGACAATGGGGTTTGAAGGTGAAAAAGGTATTTTCCATATTTTTTAACACTTTAGAAAATCTAAATTATGTGGGGTCTATGCCCAGCGTGGAGCACTATGCTGTGGAAAGTATGATGCCCAGGGAGAAAGCAGTTTCTTGACTAGTATTGGGACCACAGATATGAGATGTTTGACTTGCAGAAAGAGCGTGCGTATTACTGTCAGCAGGATGTCAAAATTTTAACGCAGACTTGTATCCTATACAGAAAAGAAATTATGAAAATGATGGAGATGGGAGATAAAGAACCTGGTAAATTCACTGAGATAAAATTGTCTATAGATCCATTCCGGTACATAATGCTGGCATCTGTCTGCATGGTTATGTACAGGTTTATGTTTCTGGAGCCTAACACGGTAGCTCTTCTCCCTCCAGACAACTATCACAGGCAGAAAAAGAGATATTTGACCCCATCTATTCAGTGGCTGTCGTATACCTCCCACAAAGAAAACATACAGCTGCGGCATGCTTTACAGGGTGGGGAACTACAGGTAGGCCCCTACTTTTTAGACGTTTATGCCAGTGTTGACGGGGTACATGTGGCCTTTGAGTTTAACGGGTGTTTTTTCCATGGTGTGTCACCTGTTGTTGTGAAAAAGCACAAAATCCTGTGACGGGGACATTTTGGGTTTCTTTATTACAAGATGCAGCTCAAGCCTGACTGTCTGAAATGACTTGGTTTTGTAGCGAGGACTCTCTGGGAGCACGAGTGGGATGTGATGAAAGGAACAGACAGGGAGCTTACAGGTTTTTTAAACCAAGCCCAGTTGCCCAAGCCTCTCATACCTAGGGATGCTCTTCTGTGGGGGAGGACAAACGCTACCCGCCTATATTAGAAACCTAACCCTGGGGAAGAAATCCACTATTACGATTTAACCAGCCTGTACCCTTTTGTAAGCAAAATCAAAGAATACCCTATTGGACACCCCGATAAGTTTGTGACAAATTTGGACCCCTTGCAAATTATTTTGGAATTGCAAAAGTGAAAGTGTACCCCCCATGAGGCCTCTTTTCCTCATTGTTACCTGTCAGAGTGGGCGGCAAGCTTATGTTCCCGCTATGCCGAACCTGTGCGGAAACCGAGCAGCGAGAGACATGCACCCATACTGATGAGGAGAGGGCCATCCTGGGGACTTGGTGCACGGTGGAATTGAATGCAGCAATAGCGAAGGGGTACGCAATCTGGCATTGTAATGAAAAATCTGATGAACCCTTTTCAGAGTACATAAAATTACACCTCCGCCAGAAGCAAGAGGCTTCAAAGGATTCCAGCTGGTGCACAAATGAAGAAAAACAAAATAAGTACGTTAACTATTTCTACCAGAAAGAAGGCATGTGTTTACGCCAACATACGATCAGGTCGATCCCCGCTAAACACCAAATCGCTAAACTGTTTTTAAATTCTCTGTGGGGTAAATTTGGCCAAAGAACAAACCTACCCAACACCAGCATCATGAGAAACCCTGACGAATTCTTTCAGTACCTGTTTTCCCCCCAATTATGAGGTTTCATCCTGTGAGTTTATCGACGATGAAACAGCGTGTGTGTCTTGGAAACATGCAAAAGACCAGTACTCAGTCTCTGGTAATACCAACGTCTTCATAGCCTGTTTTACCGCCCCTTTGCCCGCTTAGAACTATACAACCTCCTAGACAGGTTGCCTGTACCCGACACTGACTTGGTGGTATTTGTGAAAAGGGTGACTGGAATCCCCCTCTGGGGGATTATTTAGTGGACCTCACGAGCGAGATCCCGCCGGATCAACACATCACTGAGTTTGTGTCGGCAGGCCCGAAAACATACGGGTATAAGCTGTCAGGTGGAAAGGCCTGTATGAAAGTCAAAGGTATTACCCTAAATGTAGCAAAGTGTGAAAAGATTAACTTTGACAGTTTGAAAGATCTAATCCTGGACAATTGCAAGAAAACACCTCAAAAAAGATAACTCTCGATCGTAAGGAACACAAATCAGCGGCAAATAGAGACAAAAATCTTAAGAAAACACAGAAAGTCGTTTACAACAAGAGGGTCCTAGGAGAAGGGTTTAAAACCCTGCCCTATGACTTTTAAAAATGGATATGAGGTGAAAACACTCCTTTTCTGCAATTCTAGCGGGGCCTAGCAACTGTGGCAAAAGTTACTTTATAAAAAATGTGTTGGATAACGCCAAACAGACCTTGTCTTTTCTGCCTGAGAATATTGTGTGATGTTACAGTTGTTGGCACCTCTGTATAAAGAACTGCTCTGTAAAATTGATCCCTTTATCAATTTTGAGGAGGGGCTGCCTGATGCTTTGGACGATGACCGTTTGTTTCCTACTAATAAAGTAAATATGATTATCATAGACGATCTGATGAACTCTGCTTGTGAAAGCAATGAAATCAAAAAAGACTTTACCAAGTACGTGCATCACAGAAACCTGAGCATTATGTATATAGTTCGAAACATATTTTGTAAGGGAAAAAAGAGTTGCACGATTAACCTAAACACAAAGTACATGGTTCTGTTAAAAAACCCCAGGAATAAATTACAAATCGCTAAGCTCGCTCGGCAAATGTACCCCATCAAAGCTCAATTCTTTCTAGAAGCTTTTGAGGATGCCACCAAAAGACCTTATGGCTACCTGATGGTGGATTTAAATGCTTTCACACCAGAAGCTTATAGACTAAGAACTGGTCTTTTCCTTCCAGAGTGGCCGGCGGTTTATATTTTGAAAAGAACAACAGCTGGGTATAAATAGAGATGAATTATTGGCAGGCCCCCTTTTTAACAGCCAGGGTTGCTGACCGAAAATATGTCTAGCTGCGTGAAGAGAAACCTGGTCCTTTTAAAATTACTTAGCAAATCGTCCCAGCAGCAAAGGAGGGCTATACTGTGTTCGGCCTCTGGCGATTTAGTAGCGGCCATCTCAGAAATAGCGCTCAATACCTTAAAAGGAAACGTACCTTGGAGACACAATCAAGTGCGCGTGCTGAAAAAGAGACGCAGACTTATAAAAACTTTGTATAATAAAAGGGTTTCACTTAAAAGAAAGAAACATCTGGTGAAGCAGTCTCAGGGGTTTATCGGACCTCTGTTAAGTTTTGCTATCCCTCTGATAACGGGACTTTTGACTAATCAATAATGGAGTATGCAGAAAAAATGTACTTGGTTCCTAGCTGCCAATTGGAGCAATTAAAGGCTTCCCCCTCTGGCAGAGGAAAATATCAGAACGACAGCAACTCCCTTACTGGATGCTGAAATGAAATCTGTTCTTCAAATAACTGATTTAGCCGAATATGAAAAGTGTGAGTGCCAAACCCTCAGAAACACCAAAGACCTGGAGGCGATGGATAACGTGAATAAGCATTATAAGAAAAATGCATTAGTATTGCTAAATAAGCTGGGCCAGGATAAAAATCTCTCTTCATGGAACGATAAAGGGGCTTTTGTGTACAAAGGCTCTGTGTTTAATGGTTCTAACATGCTTGACTTAGTGAGGGCTGTCACCCAGACACGCTCTGTTCCTAGCAGACATTTACCTAAAGGATGGGATGTGTTTATGAATGTCATGGCAGAACTGAACGTACTATCTTCCGTCATGGGCAATGTGGCCAACACAGAGGGGTCACATGACCCACTTCTGGATGGGTCTCCACGCCCCGGAACTCCCCCGATTGATCAAATCTCCTCTCAGAACGGTCCTATGGAGGAAGAGTTTAAGAGGTCAAGGGTTGGGGTTAGGGTTTGATTGATGGTAGGGCCTTTATACTACTAGGAACAGGATGACGTCCAGCTCGAAGAAGTGGGCGTGGGGGTTACTTTGTAAATTATCAGTTTAGTCCGGGACTGCCTCGGCTGCTATCTCAAGCCCTGATGGGACCTCTATTACTAGAAGAGAACCGGTCTAGGACAGATCTCTCTCCAACAGCTTCTGTGATAAAGGCAGAAGATGCACACACAAAAATCTCAGCTTCTTAGCAATCTCCTTGTCGTCTTTAATTGCTCTCTTGATTCCCCCCCCCCAGTTCTTTCATAGACTTCTGATCTCCTTAAAGTGTTTTTTAGTGTTTGTCTATATCCCTTCAGTTATTTGCTCTTCACAAGCCATCTTAGCACTTCTACTTTCCTGCTTACATGCTACCTGCTGTCATTTAGGCTTCTGTTTACTCCCCACCCTGCCTCTTTTAAAGAATTTGTTTAGCTCAAATAACCTCTTGGCTCTTCCTATTATTAGTGGCCTTGCTGGTTAGGAGCTCGCTTCACTACAAAGTCAATGTAAAGGGCTGAAACGCCCCATCCCTAAGCAAGAACTAGCCCCCTGCAGTTTGTCCTCAGCAGTCACTGCGGCGGGGTAGGGGGGGAAAGACACTTGTTAAAGGGAACTGGGGAGTTTTCTGACAGCCAGGGTCATAAGTTGGGAGAGCCCAGGACTGCAGCCAGAGTGAAGGAAATTCTGGCAGCAGCAGCCTTATTCCTCTCTTGCTCTGTGGATTGGGGCTGTGAGAAGTGACACTGGTTCTGCTTGTGGCCTGCAGTTCAGCCTGCGACTCCGCCAACCCCTGCCCACCCTTCTTGGGCTGACTGCAGCCTCTACAGGCATTTACGCCCCAGGCCTAGCATAGCCTGCTCAGCACCTGGCGGGGTCTGCCTAGTGAGCAGCTGGCAGGGTCAGCCTCTGACAGAACTAATGCCCGTGATGCAGGGGAGGGGTTGGACTACACGCTCCAACCCTGGGATGTGTTTCCTCAGCACCTGGCTCTGTTTCCTCAGCTCTGGTGAAGCCCTTTGGGGCATGATCAGCTGTTGAAGGCAGGAAGGCTCAGAGCTAGAATTTTGTATCCCCGTAAGCATAGCTGGGGCTGGGGGGCGGGGGTTGGGGTGGTGGTCAGCTGCTCAGTGCATGCAGGGGCTCTTGGAGCTGCCACTTGCAGGGGGCTGGCAGCAATCCTTGGGAGAGATGGTTAGTGCTGGGTCTGCAACATGACTTCCTGGCATATGCCAGGCTGGGTTCTGCAGAGTTAGCTCCAAATGAGGCTCAGAGCAACCCCCAGCCTCGCCCTTGGCTGGGGCTGCTCAGAGTCCCTGCTGGCGGCACCGCAGCTGGTGAGGGAGTAGGGGGAAAAGTCTCCTCCAGCAGCCGGGTCTCCCATCAGAAGTTGTTTTCCTCCCTCTTGTGGAGTCCACCCCTCTCTGCTTGCCACTGCCCCCTGCCTGCCAGGAATGACTCACTTATGACTCCCAGATCCTGCTGACCAGCCTTGGTTCCTCTGCCTGGGCCAGGGTGGGAACACCCCATGGGACAGGGAGTTTCAAACTATAGCCGGGGAGAGGATACCCCAGAACAGCCCCGAGGTCTTTCTCCCTGCTCCTACACTCTGCAGGTCACTCCAACTGGGTTCTGGCTCCCAGCCACCATGCGATGTGGCTGCTGCCTCCTGCCCCTAGAACCTCTCCCCGATTTCCCCCCGCCCCTCCTCCCAGCACAGCAATACCCCTCAGCCGTGACTTACAGCAGGGCAGGCGTTCCAAGCCTCCTGCTCTTCTATGGCTTCAATTGTCCATCATGTATCCTAGGGGAGGCAGACGGGCCTGGTTATTTAACAGCATGCAGGGCACCAGCCACCGCTTGTATTTCTGTCCTTCAAGGTGCTCCCTGCCCCCAATCCATCTGGGCAGAGGAGGGGAAAGAGCTGGGTGGAGGAGTTACTGTATCGCTCTGAGGCTGGTTGGTTCCCACTTTCTCCCACCGAACACAGCCTACCTGACTCCTTTATGCCCCATGGCAGGATTGGAGGGGGACACACATATGTGGGAATACTGTTTATCTCACATCTAGCTTCCTGTGCATGCATAAATTCAGGCCCCAATCCTGCAATTTATTTTAAGTGGATTGGCTGTGCATCTACGCCAAAGTCCCATTAACTTCAATGAGGCTCAGCCTCGCCTCTGCGGTCCTCCTGAGCATAGCCAGTTGCAGGAGCAAGGATTTACGTGACAGCTGCCAGGAACAGATGCAGTCATGGTCAGGTCTATGAAAATAGTCTTTTTGTTTAAATATTTGAGAGCTAAATAACAGGAAGATTGCAGTGCTGGTAAGACAGATGGGTCTGTGAGAGGATCGCTGTTCGGAGCTGCTCCACAGTGTGAAAAGGAGAACCCCTGACTCTGGAGATCTGTGGTTGGCGGCCCATACCCCGATTGGGGTGACGGGCATGAGTGAGTGAGTGAGTGTCCTACAGTGTGAGAAACCTAAAAGGATTGTCAGAGTCCAAGAGAAAGAAGCAGCAAAACTGAAACTGAAAGAAAGAGCAGCAGAGCACCTTTGATTTTTAAAGCCTTTAATTTAAACGCACAATAAAGGATCTTGCGAGTGTCCCTTCACCTCCCCCAATCTGTAAGGATTTTTATCTCTCTAGGCTGATCTGATCAGAAGATCTCGGGGAGCCTTACAATTTACCTCCCGCTGAGTCCCCCTTTTAAGCCCATCTATCAGAGCTGACCCCAAATGAATAACACACACACAAATGTAAAACAACCAACAACACTTTAGTTGCTAAGGGGAGAGGAAGGAAGGGAAAGGGGAATGGATTAATGATTCTGGAGATTCAGAATAACACACATGCACTTATAATACAAGATCTTCTTCTACCTTTACAGACATCAGTGATAAAGGGGCTGCAGGATCCAGATGACAGAAGCCGGCGATAAACACCGACTGTGGACGAATGAAATAGGCAGGTACGTACGTATCCCTATCTTAACTCCCACCCTAACCCGCTTTGCGTCGTCCTGAGTGCACGATTGATCTGACTAATCGGGCCAGGTCCATGTATGCAAGTTTGCTTTCCCAAAACAACAAACAAACAACCCCAACTTAATTAGTAAGTAACTATTGCAGGCCAATAGCCAGTGCCAGGATTGTACTGCACTACGAGAGAGAGCTAGACACCTGAACCTCTGACAGCTTAAAAGCTCAAGAGCCACTGCCCCTGGCCCCTCCCCTCATTGGTCTTTATAGGGAGCTGTTGCTGGGCAAGGTCAGATTCCTGCTCTTTCCATTTTCCCGCCTTTTCTGAGGAACAAGAACCTGACCCAAAATGGAGGTCGCCTTGTCCTTTTACCAAAACAAAATGGCCTTTTGATTTACAGAACTTATTTTAACTTTTATACATAATAATTTGGCAAACGTGTAAACTGAAATTAACACCTCAGCCTGCTTCATGCTTTCAGAGCAGCCATACCCAGGCTGTAGCAGGTGTGCACACCCCACCCCAGGGCACGGCTGGAGTCACTGCGACTCTCAGGCAAAGCTACAGCTTGAGCAGCGGGTTTCACTGGGAGAAGCCACGTCACTTTCCAAATCCAGACCCGTCTGATCATGGCCCGTGCTCACAGCCTGGCCAGCAGGAACCAGGGGCTGGGGGTGGCTCGGGTCCCCCACCGGCCAGCGGGGCTTGCTCTGCAGCTCGTGTGAGCACCCCCCACCCAGCGGCCCAAGCCAGCTCCACGCCCACCTCGGCCCTGGTGCACCGGGCCGGGCCACTCCAGGAATAGGAGAGGGGCGCTGGAAGTGAGGGTGCTGGGGGGGGAGGTGGGCAAGCCCCGCTGCAGGGGCTGGGGGGGACACCTGCAGGCCGCTGTTTCCCGGCCGGAAGAGGCGGAACTAGCAGCGGACCGGTCCGGCTCCCACCTGCCCCGGAGGTTGCAGTTGGGGAAGCGGTGCTCAGAGAGGAACTTCTCGGCCCCAGGGCCGGCTTTAGGCACTGCAGGGCCTGATTCAAAAGAGCTGCTGCCAAAGACAGCAGCTGGACTATTGGCTGCCGGTGCCTTTGTTGGCACGTCAGCGGAGGGTCCTTACGGACATTGCAGGGCCCTCTTAGGGGTGCGAGGCCCCATTCGGGGGAATTGGGTGAATCGCCCTAAAGCCGGCCCTGCTTGGCCCGCTCCAGCATGGTGCGCTGGTGCCTAAGCCCCTGGGGCCCAGCCATGGCCCTGCAGAACAGTGCGGACACGGGCCGAGCCACAGCTGGAACATGCAACAGGGGGAGCTGGTCCCTCTGTGCTACTGTGCATGTGCAGTGCCGGGGCCCGGTGGGGAGTGAGCACCCCAGGGGCGGGGCCTGGGTCCCACCTCTCCCTGTCGCCTAGCAATGGGCAATTTGGGCTCCACCTCCGCTGCCCTGCCCCAGATTCCTGGCCTGGGCTCCCCCCTGCAGCCGCTGCGGGGAAAGAGCGGGACGCACACCCCGGCGGGGTCCCTCTCAGCGCTCTGGGGAAGGGCCGCGGCCTGGCTGTCAAGGCTGGCCTTACCATGAGGCGAACTGAGGCAGCCTCCTCAGGTGCCAGACTGAGGGGAGGGCAGGTGCCACTAGGACCCAGACTGTAGAATATTGTGTCTGCTGCTGGTGCATATGTATTCTCTGTGCTCTAAATGCACAGAGATGGTGGAGTGCTGTGCTGGAGGAAGGAGGGCACAAGGGATGTAACAGGCAGGCAGGAGAATTGGTGAGAGGGAATAACAGAAAGCAGCAGGGGCTGCAGGGAGGGAGAGGAGAAGGAAGCTCTTATGTACCTCTCTAGCACACCCAAGAGCCTGGACTGATTAACACCAGCTTCTCAGAGAGCTTCCTGTTTCCTGCTTTTTCCCTGAACCCACTTGAGGAGAACAGGCAGTCAGCTGAAGTAGTAGGAGCTAGTTAGGCCCTTAAGATGCTATAAGGAGGAGGGATAGCTCAATGGTTTGAACATTGGCCTGCTAAACCCAGGGTTGTGAGTTCAATCCTTGAGGGGGCCACTTAGGGATCGGGGGCAAAATCAGTACTTAGTCCTACTAGTGAAGGCAGGGGGCTGGACTCAATGACCTTTCAGGGTCCCTTCCAGTTCTATGAGATCGGTATATCTCCATATCTTCCCTCACTCAGGCCCTGCTACCAGCCTGGCTATTTGTCCTCTTCAACTGAGTGTTGAGAGCCACAATAGCTGGCACAGAACAACAGTCATGAGTGAAAGAAGAAAACGCCCCTCTGAGGCAGCATTCAAAAGGAAGCTTTTCTATCCAAGCAGGAAGGAGCTCTCCTGAGATACATAGACACAAATGTTCATGGTGAGCCTTCCGGCCCTAGTGAGGATGTGAATGGTGAGGAGATGCCTGATCTTCCAGTTAGTCAGAGTACAGGTGGCCTGGCAGCTACTGCAGCATCCATATCTCCATCTCAAATGGATGTAACCATGCACATTCCTGAAGAAAAGTGTAGATCAGAGAAGTGTGTGGTGGAGACGCAAGAAACAGCTGCTACTGAGTTTTGGTCCCTAAGTCAAGATGATCCAGGACTGTGGACCCACATGAGCAGTAGCCTGAGGGACTTCCTTGTACTGCATGGGCCACAGCAAGTGAAAAACGTCCTGTTCCCCAAAGAGAATGAAAATAGAAGTTTCCATCCAACACATTACTGGCATGAAATCCCCAATGGTGACAAAGTGGCGAGGCAATGGCTTATGTACTCAAAAACCCAGAATGCTGCATACTGGTTTTGTTGCAAACTCTTCCAGTCTAATGTTCCAGCCCCATTGGGTTCTACAGGAACAAAGGACTGGAAAAATCTGGCTAGAAATGTGGCATGCCATGAGAAGGCAGCAAATCACCAGAGAACATTCCATAGGTGGAAAGAGCTTGAGATGAGAATAAGGTTAAAGGCCACCATAGATGATCAACATCAAGAGAAGATTGCATCAGAGTCTCTTAACTGGCAAAATGTTCTGAAAAGGCTCATTGCCATTGTGAGAATGCTTGCTACCCAAAACCTAGCACCACGTGGCACTTCAGATCACCTGTATGTGCCAAACAATGGAAACTTCCTTAAAACTGTAGGAGCTAATGGCTGAGTTTGATGCTGTACTCCAGGAGCATCTAAAAAGTGTCACCACCCAAGAAATGTACACACACCACTACCTTGGAAAAACAATTCAAAATGAGATCATACAGTTACTGGCAACAAAAGTCAAACAGAAGATTGTGGCAGATCTGAAGTCAGCAAGATATTACTCTGTTATTCTGGACTGCACATCTGACAGCAGCCATATAGAACAAATGACTTTAATTGTGCGGTTTGTAACAACAACAGAACCTAGTGAAAATGTCCCTGCAATGGTGACTGTCAGAGATCATTTTCCAGAATTTATTGACCTTGATGATACTACAGGAGCTGGTCTGACAAATGTGCTTCTTAAAAAGCTGGCAGATATGGGAATTGCAATAGCTGACATGAGAGGTCAGGGCTATGATAATGGTGCCAACATGAGAGGAAAGAACCAGAGGAGTGCAGACATGGATCTGAGAGTTAAACCCTTGAGCTTTTTTTGTTCCATGCAGTTCTCATTCATTGAACTTGGTGGTCAGTAATGCAGCATCAGCTTCTAGTGAGGCTGCTGAATTTTTTAATGTAATTCAAAGAATCTATGTATTTTTCTCTGCATCAACTCATCAATGGCAAATTTCGAAGCAACATCTTCTCTGACACTGAAACAACTGAGTGCCACACAATGGGAAAGTCGAGTGGAGGCGATAGAGCCTATCAAACACCAAACTGGGACGATAGATGATGCCATAGTTGCCATTATGTAGGAGAATGCTATGACAGGAACTGTTCGTGGGAGAACAGTGGCAGAGGGAAATGGAATCACCAGAAACGTACATAACTTCAAATTTCTGCGTGTCTTAGTGTTGTGGCATGACATACTGTTTGAAATAAATGTTGTAAGCAAGAGACCTTGATATAGCTGGAGCAATGGAATAACTGGACAAAGCTAAGTCATACCTATAGTCTTCCCGGTCAGATGAGGGATTTCAAAACATTCTGAAGAGTGCACAGAAGTTGGCAGAGGAACTTCACACTGAAGCTATTTTCCCACCCATTCAAAAAAGCAAGAGTCACTGAAGAAGAAGACATTTTGATTGTGACGCATGGGATAATCCCATAAGAGGCCCCAAACAACAATTCAAAGTTGAATTCTTTAACCAGGTGCTAGATTGTGCAATACAGTCAGTTGAAGAATGTTTCATGCAGCTCAAGGCACACAACAGTATATTTGGGATTTTGTATGATATTCCAAAACTCTTCACTTTACCTGAAGAAGACCTACACCAGCAATGCAGGGCACTGGAGACAGTGTTGACACATGATGACATGAGCAATATTGATGCGAGTGATTTAGGTGATGAACTGAAAGCCCTTTCAAGATACATTTCAGCAAGATCAACTCCAAAGACTCTTTTGGAAGATATGTGCACAAATAAGATGACCACCCTCTTTCCAAATGCTTGTGTTGCTCTGTGCATACTTCTAATACTTCCTGTAACAGTTGCCAGTGAAGAACGCAGCTTCTCCAAGCTGAAGTTAATAAAAATGCATCTACGCTCCACAATGACACAGGAGAGACTGGTCGGCCTTGCAACCATCTCAATAGAGCATGAGCTGGCCCAGACTGTGGACCATCAGCAGGAAGCAGTTCAAATCTTTGCAACCAAGAAGGCACAGAAAGCACCACTTTGATCATTCAAACAGATAAAAATGCCAGCGTTTACTATGCAGACAAGAAAAGTTACATTTGCTGTTCAGGTGTTTGAAAGCTAAGTATTACTTACAATTTTTGAACAAGGCATTTTAAGTTGTTAGTTCTCCTTTATTGGGGTAGGTAGCAGAGCAGTACCATGAGAGGAGTAGAATAGGAAGAAGGCAGAATTGAGACCTTTCAAAATTTTGGTGTCATTTGAGCTCTCCGCCTCAGGTGCCAAAATGTTGTGGGCTGGCCCTGCCGGCTGTGAACAGCCACGGGGTCAGTCCCGGGATTGTCGTGGAACCAGGCCCTGCTGTGCCGCAGGCTCCCAGTCCCACGGTGGGTCAGTCACTTGGGCCCAGATCCTCATGGGTTTAGGCACCTAAATCCCATTGAATTCCTACCTTCTCTGTGTCTCAGTTCCCCACCTCTGCAATGGGGGTTACAGCCCTGCCCTGCCTCCCAGTGGTGGTGTGAGGAAAAAGACCTTAAAGATTGGGAGGTGCTCAGCTCCTACACTAATGGGACCACAGGAGTACCTAAGACAGACTACAGACAGGCAGAGATATGAGAAAACACACACACACACACACACACACACGTGAAACACCCCCTCCCAAACAGAACCATGCAGGGTAATGCATGTTATAAAACACACACACACCCAAACAGAACCATGCAAGGTATTGTATGTTATAAAAAACACCCACAAACCAACCACACACAACAAGCCCATGGACCAGGCTGAACTTGTTACTGTCACTCTCATTTCACATGCCCTTTCCTCCTAGTGTTTGTCACACTCACTTGTTGCATCTTGTTTTAAATCAGGCCCTGTCCCTGCAAACACTGACCAGGATTCCACAAGCTGCCCAGCGCACTCGAGTCCTTACCCCTACAAGGAGCTCCATGGAAGCCAAAGAGGGTCTGCCACATGCATGCAGGGATCCAGCGAAGTGGACCCGTTTGAGGGATTATGTCACTTCTGCATGAGTTTGCTCATGTGAATAGTCGAATTGACTTCACTGGGGCTCTGCACATGCACAAAAGGCCTTCCATGTGGACCGGTTAGAGGATCAGTGGTTTTGGCCCCCAAACTTGTCTGAGCTCCGGACAGCCACAGGGGTCCACCCACACTCATCTCATGGTAAAACTGGGACCTTTGAAAGAATACAGCTTTTTCATCTCAGCATTTACAAACATCTCCCTTGAATGAGCTACTTTATCATCATCACTGCACGCAAGAGAGATGATTAATCCATTTTAATTAGTGATAGCACTGGGACTTCTACTAAGTTTGACCCCATTGCATGGCAATTTTACACCTTCACATATTTTTACTCACACCACTATGTTGTCACTGTTACATCAGCTGCATTGTAAAGGAATCATAGGTAGAAAGGGGACCCCATTTGAAACAATCTCAGGTTCAAACCCTGCTAGCAGCTCTGTGTAGGTGGACTCCTGCAGAGTCTTTGGTGAGCTTCATCCTAGGTGCAGTGAACCACCCACAATGATCAGCTTGTAAGGTCAGGGCCTTCGTTGTGACAACTTCTCTGATGATCAGAACAGTTGCTGAAATCATTCCCAGAAGTGTGAGCAGCCAAAGAAGCTTGAACTCAACCCTCTATTAAAATATACACTCTCTGTCTCCACTTCTGCAAATGTGCTCAATAGCCATTCACATTGTTCCCTAAGAATTTAATAAGCATGGGCTAGTATGGGGCTAGAAATCTGACAAGGGCAGTCATTTAAAGATAGATCTCTGTAAGAGAAGAATTTGGGCCCCGTGAATTTCCCATGTTGCAGAATTTGGCTTCCAGAAAGTAGTAGAGTACAGAAAGTTCCACACCGCCATTGCCTGTTCTCTCCATTCATTCATACCGCACCGTGATCCTTTGTCCAGTGAGGGTTTTGATCTGATCTGAATTATTTTCCAGACACAGTTTCTTGGGATTCTGTGGCTAAGTCATCCTACTCCCATGGTCAAACCCATGGTAGAAGGCTCTGGGGGAGGAAATCTCCATGAGGAGACCCTAGCTGAGATACCTCCACATCATCCTGGTAGGGGGTGAAGAGAGAACAAAGCCACAAGGCCCACCCTCAAGCCCTGCACATCCCCAGAGCACCGCAGAAGGCCAGGGCTCTCCATGCAGAGGCCTTTTACCTCCACACCCACTCTAGCCCCAAATTCAGTTGAAGGCAATAGGAGCACTGGCTCCACAGCCCCACTGAAAATCAGCCCCCAGGTGTCCCCAGTTGGCCACAAGAAATGAAGTCACCCAAAAGTCAGTAGCTGCTTTTGAGAACGTTGACCTCCCCCTCTCCGTGTCTCAGTTTCCCCATCTGTAAAATGGAGATAATACTCCTCACCCACCTTGCTAAAGCACTTTGAATGATGAACACTTGGTAATGCTTTCTGGAGAGACTGTAGAGAGAGAGGAACTTTCCTCACACATGGATCAAAGAGACCTAGCAGCAGCCATATTGCTTCCCACCCCTTTGCTGGAAGACTGAGGAGTACAAGCATTATCAGGCACCAGGAGAAAGGTCCTGTGGTGAGGAGGCCATGGGAAAGTAGCCCAGGGAGTTGTAGCTGTCACGCAGGAGGCACCCTAGACAGCTGTAGTCCACAGGGCCCTGGGCTCGAACCCAGAGTAGAGGGCGGGGCCGGGTTCCCCCCAAACCTCCCAACTCCTGATCAGACACAGGAGGAATTACCTGGACTGTGGCTTCTACCAGAGGGGAAGGTCTCTGGCCTGTTTCCCAACCCACAAGGTGAATCTGTGAGGCGAGCAAATCCGCCAATAAGCGCAGGACCCACCAAGGTAGAGGAGGAACTTTGTCACAAGCACACTGTTGACTCATATCCAGCTTCTCGTCTACTGTAACCTCTAGGTCCTTTTCTGCAGAACTGTTGCCTAGTCATTCGGTCCCTAGTCTGTAGCAGTGCATGGGAATCTTCTGTCCTAAGTGCAGGACTCTGCACTTGCCCTTGTTGAACCTCATCAGATTTCTTCTGGACCAATCCTCCCATTTGTCTAGGTCCCTCTGTATCCTATCCCTACCCTCCAGCATATCTACCACTCCGCCCAGTTTAGTGTCATCTGCAAACTTGCTGAGGGTGCAGTCCACGGCACGCCATCCTCCAGATCATTAATGAAGATATTGAAAAAAACTGACCCCAGGACTGACCCTCGGGGCACTCCGCTTGATACCAGCTGCCAAATAGACATGGAGCCGTTGATCACTATCTGTTGAGCCAGACTATCTAGCCAGCTTTCTATCCACCTTATAGTCCATTCATCCACCCCATACTTCTTTAACTTGCCAGCAAGAATACTGTGGGAGACTGTATCAAAAGCTTTGCTAAAGTCAAGGAATAACACATCCACTGCTTTCCCCTCATCCACAGAGCCAGTTATATTGTCATAGAAGGCAATTAGGTTACTCAGGCATGACTTGCCCTTGATGAATCCATACTGACTGTTCCTGATCACTTTCCTCTCCTCTAAGTGCTTCAGAATTGATTCCTTGAGGACCTGCTCCATGATTTTTCCAGGGACTGAGGTGAGGCTGACTTGCCCGTAGTTCCCTAGATCCTCCTTCTTCCCTTTTTTAAAGATAGGCACTACATTAGCCTTTTTCCAGTCATCTGGGACCTCCCCCAATCGCCATGAGTTTTCAAAGATAATGGCCAACGGCTCTGCAATCACATCCGCCAACTCCTTTAGCAATATCGGATGCAGCGCATCCGGCCTCATGGACCAGCTTTTCTAAATAGTCCTGAACCACTTCTTTCTCCACAGAGGGCTGGTCACCTCCTCCCCATGCTATGATGCCCAGTGCAGTAATCTGGGAGCTGACCTTATTTGTGAAGACAGAGGCAAAAAAAGCATTGAGTACTTTAGCTTTTTCCACATCCTCTGTCACTAGGTTGCCTCCCTCATTCAGTAAGGAGCCCACACTTTCCTTGACTTTCTTCTTGTTGCTAACATTCCTGAAGAAACCCTTCTTGTTACTCTTAACATCTCTTGCTAGCTGCAACTCCAAATGTGATTTGGCCTTCCTGATTTCACTCCTGCATGCTTGAGCAATATTTTTATACTCCTCCCTGGTCATTTGTCCAATCTTCCACTTCTTGTAAGCTTCTTTTTTGTGTTTAAGATCAGCAAGGATTTCACTGTTATTTACTATTCTTTCTACACATGGGGATGGTTTGTTCCTGCAACCTCAATAAGGATTCTTTAAAATACAGCCAGTTCTCCTGGACTCTTTTCCCCCTCACGTTATTCTCCCAGAGGATCCTGCCCATCAGTTCCCTGAGGGAGTCAAAGTCTGCTGTTCTGAAGTCCAGGGTCTGTATTCTGCTGCTCTCCTTTCTTCCTTGTGTCAGGATCCTGAACTCGACCATCTCATGGTCACTGCCTCCTAGGTTCCCATCTACTTTTGCTTCCCCTACTAATTCTTCCCAGTTTGTGAACAGCAGGTCAAGAAGAGCTCTGCCCCTAGTTGGTTCCTCCAGCACTTGCATCAGAAAATTGTCCCCTATACTTTCCAAAAACTTCCTGGATTGTCTATGCACCACTGTATTGCTCTCCCAGCAGATATCAGGGTGATTGAAGTCTCCCATGAGAACCGGAGCCCGTGATCCAGTATCTTCTGTTAGTTGCCAGAAGAAAGCCTCTTCCACCTCATCCCCCTGGTCTGGTGGTCTATAGCAGACTCCTGCCATGACATCACCCTTGTTGCTCACACTTCTAAACTTAATCCAGAGACTCTCAGGTTTTTCTGCAGTTTCATACCAGAGCTCTGAGCAGTCATAGTGCTCTCTTACATACAATGCAACTCCCCCACCTTTTCTGCCCTGCCTCCCCTTCCTGAACAGTCCTTCCTTTACCATGTCTCTACAATCCCCATGTCCTCTCTGTCCCTGCCCGCAGGTATATGGGATCTTGGGGAGCAATTACCACACAGGTGGGGTGCCAATTAATTTCTTTATTAAAGGAAAAAGGAAGTGGTGGGAATTTAACAATGAAATATGATGGGATGGGGTGCATAGGGTGTTTACAATAGACAATGATGGGGGGG
>ML126983.1:4007-21502 GCA_003846335.1 Cuora mccordi | reverse complement strand
CATCCTGCCATGTGAGCCAGCCACCTGCAAACACCATTTCCCCAAAGTGAGGTCTTAGCTCTTGGGAATCTGAAGCCACCAGTCTCTCTCCCTCTGCTCCCATCTACATGCTAGTCTGCTACCTGGTCACCACCACCTCTCCCCATGGTTGTTTCCTTTCTACTTTGGACATGCTCCCAACCAGCTGGAAGCTCCCTCTGCCAGCCTGACCTGCTCCCTCTTTGCCTGCTCTCCCTGACATTCCTTTCCTGCTGGTGACCTCTGTTCCTTGAGGTTAACTCCAGTGTCTTTATCTGCTCTAGCTTAATGGCCCCAGTAGTCACAGAGCCACTTGTAGCTTCTCTGGCTACAGCCATGGGGCCAATTGCCAGAGGCCAGCCTTAGCCAGCTGCAGCTACCAGCCGCAGGAGGGATGGCAATGCCAGGGCTGAGCATGCTTGAACCTTGCAACGGCAGCACTAGGGACTCTAAATCCTCAGCCCTGGCCCTAGGCAGCTGCAGACTCTGGAGTTAGGCACTTCCCTCCTCTAGGCCATGGCTTTAAGTACTTGAGATGCCCATCACTGCAGCAGAGGCCACCAATTCCCACGCCCCCCTCAGCCAGCACCTAGTTGTGCAGAAAGTGCAGCCTGAATGATTTTGGAGGCTGGGATGCCAGGAGGTTCCCATCCCTGAGCAGCAGCTCTGCAACAAGCTCACATCCCCCCCTCCGCTGTGGGACCAGGACCCTGTGCAGACAGTGGAGTTACCCTGTGTATAACCAGTTCTGGCCAAAGCCTGTTGAAGTGAGTGGGAGTCTTTTCATTGTCTTTAATGGGCTGTGTATAGAAGCAAAGACCCCATTCTAGACTCCAGGAGCAAAATGCATTCTGTGCGGCACTGGTTTACTATTGTAACAGGAAGGTCTCACATTACCTAGTGAATAAGCAACACCTCCTACAGCACCTAACGCTTTCTGAGAGACTTCCCATCCAATTACTAAATGTGAACCTGCTTCGCTCAGAAGGGCTGAACATATCAGGTGGGATGTTCACAAAAGCAGGGCACTTCTGTATTCAGCAGGGATTTTGGATGTGCACAGAACACAGACAGGACTGGTTCCCGCATGGTTACAGAACTGCAGTAAAGTGGAACAATTTTCAGCTTGTGTGTTTGGAAGATGTTTGGATCCATCTTATAAGACTGTCCTACCTAAATGAGGAAAAGTTGAGGTGCCTTTATTATTCTTTTGTTCCATTCTTTGTTTCTATGGGGAATTTGCCAGTGCAATATCACTGTCTTCCTTTTAAACAAACAAAAAAAAATGGTAATGGCTGTTGAAAATAGCAATTCCAGCCCTAGTTAGCACTGGGAAGACCCCAGCATTTGTTGCTCAATTGTATCCTACTTTTTCTACAGCAAATGACAGTGGATCAGCATATTTGATTTGGGAGAAATGAAATAACAGTTGCCCAAATTGAGCTTGAGCACTCCTGAATTGTGAGGGTGTTCAGATCTGGAAGGCAGGTGCTAGATTCTCTTTCTGAATATTAGATAAATCTGGAAAGGAAAAGTCAATTTCTATTTTCATGGCTCAGAAGTGGAAATCCTCCTGTACTGTATCTGAAGCTGCCCAGGCCCTCTAGTAGAGCCTCCCCTCCCTTACTTACCATTTTAACTTCTGGTGGGATTCACGTACCTCCCTTGCTAGGCTTCAGATAGAGAGGGGCACTGTCCATTTAGTCCACCCAGTTCCTTCTTTGGGGGCTGCCAAGAGAGGTCACACCGGCATCCCTAAACCAGTCTGGGGAAGTCTTCTGAGGGTGCTATCTGGGCCAAAGCTTTCTACTCCTTGGGCACACTTGTTCCCCATTCACGCTGCCACCCCCTTCTAGCAGCCAGCTCTCCATTCACAGCAAGCTGCAGCACATGGAGTCTCTCAGCTTCCCTCCTCCCTTTCCTGTTGATACTGCTCTTGTGTGGATTGGTCCAGGCTGAGGTTGATGGTGGGATGGAAATTGTTGAAATCCTGGTGGAATTCCTCAAGGGCTTCTCTTCCATGGGTCCAGATGATGATGTCATCAGTGCAGAGCAAGTAGAGATGGGGCATTACGGGACAAGAGCTGAGGAAGCGTTGTTCTAAGTCATCCATAAAAATGTTGGCATACTGTGGGGCCATGCGAGTACCCATAGCAGTGCCGCTGACATGAAGGTATACATTGTCCCCAAATGTGAAATAGTTATGGGTGAGGACAAAGTCACCAAGTTCAGCCACCAGGTTTGCCAGGACTAATTGGTGAGGGTATACTCTCAAGCCTACCCAGGAAAAGGGGTGTAGGGACTTGGGGGGGGGGGATTAGTCTCAAGGCTGCCCAGGAAAGGACAGGTTAGGGACTTGGGAGATATTTGGGGAAAGGCAGAGTTCCAAGTGGCTCTCCCCTAAGATTTGGAATACACTTGGTGGTGGCACCTTACTGTTAACCTAAGCTGGTAAATAAACTTAGGGGGTCTTTCATTCAGGTCCCCACATCTGTACCCTAAAGTTCAGAGTGGGGAGGGAACCTTGATAGGGGAAAACGGATTCCCCACTTGTCGCTTGTGCACTGTCCTCCTCCTTCTCCTCTTCATCCTCCAAAAAGTCATTCTCCCTGCAACTCCCAACTTGCACGTGTCTATGGACAGTAGTGGGGTAGTGGTGGCATCACCCCCCATAATTGCATGCAGTTCACGGTAGAAGCAGCATGTATGGGGCTGTGACCCAGAGAGCCCATTCGCCTCCCTGGCTTTTTGATACACTTGCTTGAGCTCCTTGATTTTTACATGACACTGCTCTGTATCCCTGGAGTAGCCTCTTTCCGTCATGACCCTGGAGAATTTAGCATACATATACCTCTACCCAATATAATGCAACTCAATATAACATGAATTCGAATATAACGGGGGTAGTTGGGGCGGGGGGGCTGTGCACTCCGGTGGATCAAAGCAAGTTCAATATAACGCGGTTTCACCAATAACACAGTAAGATATTTTGGCTCCCGAGGTCAGCGTTATAGCGGGGTAGAGGTGTATTTGTGTTTCTTTTTTTGGAACGTAGTTCTCCCATAAGAGATTAGTCTCCCCAACATGCGATGAGATCCAGTACCTCCCGTTCAGACCATGCTGGAGCTCATCTGTGAATCCAGGACTGCGTGGGCTCTCATGATGATGGACTCTGCATGGTCACCTGTGATGGTGGATTGGCCTGATGGTCACCTGTGCTGATAAGCTCACCACAGTGGCCAAACAAGAAATGAAATTCAAAAGTTCCCGGGGCTTTTACTGCCTACCTGGCAAGTACATCGGAGTTGTGAGTGTTGTCCAGAGTGGTCACAAGGAAGCATTCTGGGATAGCTCCCGGATGCCAATAATGTCAAATTGTGTCCACAGTACCTCTAATTCGGAACTGCAATCTCGATTTTAGCACTACTCCACTTGCTGAGGTGGAGTACAGAAACTGGATTAAAAAGCCCGTTAAATAAAAAATAAAAAAAAAACGATTTGGGCATGTAGACGGAATCAGTTTTATTTTGAATTAACTCGGCTAATTCCAAAATAACCACATACTGTAGACCAGCCCTAAGGCTATGTCTACACTTCAAACACTGGAAGTATTCTTCTGACAACCCAACCCAAGCCTGTCTAGACTGGGGCTCACATTAACTACTTCTCTGTGGAGTAGATTTTTCACACCCCTGAGAGATGTGGCTATGTCAACATAGCTTTTCATTGTAGATCAGCCTCTAGCCGGCTTTTAGACATGAAAGGCAGTGGAGTCCAGCCTTTTCCTTGATATTGATGGTTGACGATTGCAGCTTTCCTACCTGTTAGACACATCCTATGACAGATGTCAGGCCTTTCCTTTGCAAATTAGAGACGTGGGGAACTCAGTGACCCTTACAGACTAAGTGGGTAAAAAGTTATACAACTTGTCTCCTCAGTAGTTTTCCTTTTAATAGAAATTAACTTTGAAGCTAAGCAAAATACGTTCTATCTGAAATACAAAAAATTTAAATCTATACTGGGCCAATATTCTCATACACACTTTCTCACACACATTCTCCCATCCCAGCCTTTGGAGGGAGGTTTTCTACCAGAACTCCTTACACTACATGTGAGTTCATATATCTCTGGCTCTTTTGCCATGTGTGTTGGTGGAAGGGGTTTCCTATATGGGAATGTTTGCATCATGGGGGAAAATAACTCTCTTGTCACACTTTTTAATCTTTCAAAGAGAAGTGATGTAAATACATAAACCAAGAGAAAACTAAGGTCTAGTCTACACTAAAGACATTTATTGGTGTAACTATATTTCTCAGGGGTGTGAAAAATACACACTGGTGAGAAATGTAGTTACAAAACCCTCCTCCCCTGTGAAATAACACTACATCAGCAGGAGAGCTTTGCCTGCCAACATAGCCACCACCACTTGTGGGGGCTGGACTAATAAAGTCCTAGGGAAGAGATTTCTCCCATTGGTGGAGAGCATCTGTAATAGCAGTGCTACAGCTGCACCAACATCAGCTTTATTGTGTAGCCAGAGCATCAGACACAAAACCTTAGAATCAGGACTCAGCATGTGAGTATCCAGAAGTCTGAAATTGGAGCTTGACACATTTGTTGCCTCATTGGTTACCATCATTTCTACATCCTGAAAGTCCTTGTTACCCACTCAGGCAGCCAGTTTGGGATCCACAGGGAAGGACTGTCCTATGAAGCACTCTCTCTTTGCATCCAAACGGTGAAGGATGATTGTTCTCAATCTAACCCTGGTATCCTCTGGAACGGTAATGAGACACACTGAACTAGGAAGTGCAGTTGGACAAAATTTCTTTGGGCCCTAAGGTTTTCCCACACTCACTGCTTTCATAGGTTCTCTCACTTGTGTGGATTTTCTGATGCCTAATAAGGTTCCAGCTGCAACTGAAGGTTTTCCCACACTCACTGCATTCAAAGGGGCTCTCCCCTGTGTGGAATCTCTGATGCCTAATAAGGTGCAAGCTGCGATTGAAGGTTTTCCCACACTCACTGCATTCATAGGGGCTCTCCGCTGTGTGGACTGTCTGATGCCTAATAAGATGTGAGCTGAAACTGAAAGTTTTCCCACACTCACTGCATTCATAGGGCCTCTCCCCTGTGTGGACTGTCTGATGTCTAATAAGGTGCGAGCTGCTACTGAAGGTTTTCCCACACTCATGGCATTCAAAGGGCGTCTTCCCCATGTGGATTCTCTGATGTGCAGAAAGGGCTGAGCTCTCAGTGAAGTATTTCCCACACTCACTGCATTTATAGGGCCACTCCTCTGTGTGGATTCTTTGATGGGCAATAAGCTTTGAGTGGCAATAGAAGGTTTTCCCACACTCACAGCATTTATAGGGCCGCTCCCCTGTGTGGATTCTTTGATGGGCAATAAGGTTTGAGCTGCGAGTGAAGTTCTTCCCACACTCACTGCATTCATAGGGCCTCTCTCCTGTGTGAATTCTCTGATGATCAGAAAGTGCTGATCTTACAGTGAAGCATTTTCCACACTCATGGCATTTATAGGGCCGCTCCCCTGTGTGGATTCTCTGATGAACAGAAAGGGTTGATCTTCGAGTGAAGTTTTTCCCACACTCACTGCATGTATTTTCCCTCTTTCCCATGAGGATTTCCTGCTGTGTTGTGGTTTCCTTGATGCTCTTCTGAGTTCCCCGACAGGAAATAAATTTACCCATTTTCTCTCCTGGCTGGTTTCCCTGCTCTCTTTCTGGTGTGTGCTGAGTCTCGCATGATTTTCCCTGCTCATGACTCTTCGACACATTTCTTTTTGATCTTTGCGATAATTCTCTGTGTTTAGCCACTTGCTCAACATTTTCCTGCTGAGAATTCTGCTCCTCTTTCTCACCTACCATTGCATCACCTGCTGCGCTAGAGACAGAAACCTCAGACAGGGATGGAAAGGGGAAGGCCAAACCAATATAAGTGCTGGAGAGACGTCAAATAAAAATCAAGAACTGAACTCCCCCAAACAGGAGAGAGGAGGGGATCAATTGAGCATCCACATCCCATCCAAATTCACAGGGGAAAGGGAGGAAGCTACTGTCTGGTGTCTGCTAGGGTCTACAGGAAGCCAGGAGTTATATTTACCCTGAGGATACGACCCCTGCTAGGGACAATAATGAACTGAGAGACCTCCCAAGGGCTTTGTAGGGCATCCCAGATGTTTGCTTCAGGCACTTACAGATTCTGAGTTGCTTTAATGTTTCCTCACCTGTGCAGGGAGCTTTCAGGATCTGTCTTTCCTCTGAACCCTGGAGGTCTGGGACCCATGGCTCTTCCCCTTGTTCCAGCTGGGAGATTATATGAGGTTTGGAAACTGGAAACCCTGCTCAGATGAAAGAAAACAAAGGAGTTCAGTGGATTTCTTAAGACTTGGTCATAAAAAACATTCTATTTATTTATCTTCAGTGCTTAGTGTGACTTGGTGTGCCTGGGGCAGTCCTCACTGAAAATGCCAAGGTCAGGGCAGGCTGAAAAAGGCAGAGCAGATGCTCCCAAAACTGGTGGTTAACACTGAAGTTAAACTCACTGACCAGTCACAAACTGTGCTTCTGATCATCCACATGGGTTATTGAGAATCTGAAAAAAAGAAATCACACGGCCCCCTTTATTGCATTGCACTTCTCTGACTCCCAATCAGCACCTAGGTCCGGTACAGTGAGAGGTTATTTAAAAACTCTGCGCACATAAACAAAATGTTCTTTTGACCCCAAAGGGTCAGCCACGTTACCAAGTCAGTATGGGTTTGGATCTTACCAAAAATACCATGATGCCAGGCAACACTTTAGCATCTAAACTAAAAGTTCAGATAAGAAAGAGAAAGGAACCAGAAACAGAAAGAAAGTTGTTAAATAGGAAAGGAGTCAGATACATTCAGAAATCTATATATCAGGTTCTTAGCAGTATTGGTAAGTTGCCGGCTTGAAAGTCTGTTTGGAACACAGCCACAGCTTGGATTGGTCATTCAGTCCTTTGTTCAAGGCTTCAGTTTGCACAGGTGCTGACTTTTGGTTTTGCCGGTGGGTGCCCCATCCTGGCCCCACCCCCACTGTACTTCTTCCTGCCCCATCTCCCTAGACTCTCCTGAATGCCGCCTCCTTACTGACCCCCTGCGCTAAATGCCTCCTACCTACTGCTCACTCCTTTGTGCTCCTTCCTGCTGTAGGGGCGAGGGTTCTTGTGCTGGAGGGGTGTTCGGGCAGTTTTGAGGGGAGGCTATTTTCAGCATATTTATACACTTCCAGTGTCCTCATTGAAAGTGTGTCTATAACTGGTATCTCCCCTTCCTGATGTTTCCCAGTTCTTGCTCTCTACCTGGGTCCCTTTTCCCATCTCTCTCTCTTTCTGCTCCCCACCTCCTGGTGCCTGTTTAGTGCCCGCTCCCACCCATGCACTCAAAGCAGCTCTGTCTCCCCTGAACCCCACCCACTGTGGCCAGCCCAGAAACTGCTCACCCTGAGCCAGAGAGAGAAATTTAATTCAACAGCCCAGCATAGAAATGGCCCATTTATTCATTCGGCTTTATGGCTGCTGTGTTACTCCAGCTCCTCCCAGTTCCCCAGGCTGCAGCCCACCCCCACTTTGAAGCTCACTCGCTGACTCCCTCACCCGCTCTTCAATGTTGTGGGTGGGGAGCCCCGGTGGGATCATGGCCAAAGGCAGGGGGGAGGGGTTGCTTCCTCCCCCGGGCTGCAGCAGCCCAGCACCCCGAAGACAGACAAGCTCAGGCGTCCCAAGGTGAAGCAGGGCCGTCTCTCCTGACTTGAAGCTCATACGGGGGTGAATGCAGCTCCCAGGGAAGAGGAGATGGGGGTGGGTGGATGGATCCAGGGGAAGGAAATCAATCTTTCCTGACGCAGATGCTGGTCGGCGCGGGAAGGGATAAACTTCCTCTCTGGGAAGAAAAGCCCCTCAGCCAAGCTTGATCTGGGCAGGGGAGGGGGAGATGGCTTTGAGAGGAGCAAGCGTTACTTTCCCAGGCATGAGAGCCGGGCATGGAGAAGAGCCCACGGGGAGGATGCGGCTAGAGGCACTGGTGGCGTGTTGGCCCCTCTTGTCCCCCCACACATGGGGGAATGGATGCAGAGCCCCGGGACCTGGGTCAGAGCCGTAGGGGCTGGGAGCTCCTGGAGCCCACATGGGAAGAGTCTGGGCACAGGCAGGGTCCGGGCTGGGAACAGGGGCTGCTCATTTGCACCTGGGGCTAGGGCTGCAGTGACCATGGCTGGGTGCACCCGGCTGGCTGGCTGGAGCACGGGGAGGGGGTGAGCAGCTGGCCTCAGGCCAAGTTCACTCATCAGACACCAGGGCAAACTTTTCTTAAAGGAGCAATGTCTTTTGGTTTGACCCCCGGCCCAGCACTAAGGGGGCCCGCCGCTGGTTTCTCCTGGCTGGAGGGGGAGCACAGGTCCTGGGGGAGACACCAGGGTGGGCTGAGAATGGCTGGCTCAGTCCTTGAGAAACTCCCCCCCAGCCCATACTGCCCCCTGGGGCAAGCCAAGAAGCTGCCCAGCTGTCTCCCACCAGCCCCCTGCCAAGAAGCTGCCCACTCCACCCCTAGCCCAGAAGCTGCCAAGCCCTGAAAAATAAAAGGACTCACACATGCCTGCAGTGGAGCTGGGCGCTACAGCAGCTGCAGGGAAAACAGCTGATAGGTGGGTGTTGGTGCCAAACAGCTGATTGGCCATAGCCAGCCAAAGAGCTGCTGAGGGCTGCTTAGCATGCTAAATAGCTGATTGGCAGTTGCCAACAGCTGAGCTCCCCGGTGGGTGCAGAGCACCCACAGAGTCGGGGCCTATGTCGGTTTGTAGAGAAGTTGCTCCAGAGGTAGGAAGAGGGATTGAAGACAAAATGGAGATGATGCAGCTGCCCTTTACATTCCTTTTGCCATGTGGCTTGTACTTCCTGTGTCCCAAACACAAGCTTCACAGCACAGGGCATGGAAAAGCCTTGGAGGTCTCAGTACACAGGCATACCCCTGCATGTCTTGCTGAGTCAATAGGTGTATCCCCTTGATCCTTTCAGTGGGTTCATTGTACAGCTGATGACCCTGGATGGACCATCAAACAGGGTAGGCAGTGCTGATGCCAATAGATCTGGGGGTGTCACCCAGAATCACAGTCCACAGTCTGGAATACAGATATACCCTACGTATCTATAGCTCATACTACAAAGGTGATACAAACAAAATGATCATACTTGGAAAATTATAACATTTTCCCTGACACCTAACATGGCATATCTAGCTCAATTCATTGCAATTTTATCAGATTGGTATTAATAATAAAGTAATAATAATATAAAGTGTCACACAGTTCCAGACAGTGTCACACTTATTAAACCAGTGAATTCCCAGAACCAGCTGCCCAGGTCCTTGAAGATGCAGAACACTCTGCTTAGGAGGGATTGAAATAGCCACATATCTGCTGGGAACACACACAGACAGGCCCTGTGTCAGTCTGTAATCCTCTGTTCTCTGTTCTGGAAAATTATGATCAATTTTGTACACAGTATGGTTTGTGAACTATCACTTGAAATTGCATAATCTACTGAATATTATCCTCCTGTTAAAATGTGTAACACTATATGTAAAGTTATGAGATTTTACTGTATGATATTACAAAAAGTTACAATTCTGGGGAACACCCACAGACCAGTTCCTCAGAGACAGCAAGGCAAACCGCTGGTCAAACAGCCATTCGCTGGCAGGGGGAAGGTGTGAAGAAGACATTTACATTCCATCACAGGGACACTTGAAACTCATATCTACGAGAAGACAGCCTGGCACCATGATTCAGCTGAGAACTGAAGTTGTTTCTAATAGAAAGGACTGAATTATAAAAAGAAGTGAGGAAAATCTCTCTCTCTCTCTCTCTCTCTCTCCCCTTTCCCTCTGCCCATGACAAATCCTGAAGAACTGAACTTGGGCAGCAGGGGCAGGTTAGGGGGAGTCCTGGCTGAAAGGAAAACCAGCCTATCTCAGCACATGGTGAGAGAAACATTTGCTTTGAATCCATTTTAGCTTGTTAACGTAGGCGTTAGTTTGTGTTTTATCTTGCATTTCTTTTGTAAACAATTCTGACTTTTATGCCTCATTACCCATAGTCACTGAAAAGATTTTTTTTCCGGCAGTTAACAATTTTGTTTTATTGTTTTACCTAACCAGTGTGTTTGGATTCAAGTGTGTTGGAAACTCCATTTGGAATGACAAGGTTGGCACATGTCATTTTCCACTGATGAAATAACAGATTTCATATGAGCTTGCGTTGTTGTGTAGTGTGCTGGACAGGACAAGATGCACATTTCTGGGGGAAGTCTGGGAACAGAGAATGTTCTGGGGTTCTCCAGTGGGGTACTGTAATTCGTGAGTCACTGACTAGCAGCACTGAATACTGTGAAGCTGGGAGCGAGTTACATGCTGGAGACTGTGTGTTAACTGCCTAGGAGTGGCTGCTCTCACAGTAAAACAGTGTAAAAGGCACCTCAGCCTGGGGAACTGAGGGGAAACAGCTGTTCAACACTCCAGATTGCACTGTGGTTAATGACACAGACACGCAATTTCAAAGAGTTTCCTAAAACTCAGAGAAAGTAAATCCATGTCCCAGAAATCGAAGTCTCCAGACAGAGGGCAAGTCTCCCTGGCTCTGCTTCTTGCTGACAAACAGGTCCAGAGACAATGAGAGAGTCCCAGGGAAGCTGGGAACAGTAACCATGGGCTGGTGGGGTTCAGTGGAGAAAGGGAACAGGAAGGGCAGGGATATGACTGAATGCAGGAGCTCAGCAGTGCTAGATGTCAGGATAACACATAGTGCAGCCCATTGGAAAACAATCTCAACTATACATATAATATGATGGGGTCTAAATTATCTGTTTCCACTCAAGAGAGATCTTGGAGTCACTGTGGATAGTTTTCTGAAAACATCCACTCAACGTGCAGTGGCTGTCAAAAAGCAAACAAAAAAGTTGGGAATCATTAAGAAAGGGATAGATAATACGATAGAAAATATCATATTGCCTCTATAGAAATCCATGGTACGCTTTCATCTTGAATACTGCATGCAGATGTGGTCTCCCCATCTCAAAGAAGATATATTGGAATTGGAAAAGGTTCAGAAAAGGACAAAAAATGCTTAGGGGTATGGAACAGCTTCTGTACGCGGTGAGATTAAAAAGACTGGGACTTTTCAGCTTGGAAAAGAGACAAAGGGGGGATATGAGAGAGGTCTATAAAATCATGACTAGCGTGGAGAACGTAAATAAGTGTTATTTACTCCTAATAACACAAGGACTAGGAATCACCCAATGAAATTAATAGGAAGCAGGTTTAGAACAAACAAAAGGAAGTATTTCTTCACACAGCGCACAGTCAACCTGTGGGACTCCTTGCCTGAGGAGATTGTGAAGGCTAGGACTATAACAGGGTTTAAAAGAGAACTGGATAAATTCACGGAGGTTAACTCCATTAATAGCTATTAGCCAGGACGGGTAAGGAATGGTGTCCTTAGCCTCTGTTTGTCAGAGGGGCGTGATGGATGGAAGGAGAGAGATCACTTGGTAATTGCCTGTTGGATTCACTCACTCCGGGGCACCTGGAGTTGGCCACTGTCAGTGGACAGGATACTGGGCCAGGTGGACCTTTGCTCTGACCCAGTACGGACATTCTTATGTTCTTACGTTATGCTGGACCTAAGCCCCCGTTTTACTTGAGCAAACAGGAGATATTTGACACTGTGCGATATGGCTCCTGTGCGCTGTTCCCAAAGTGTTCTGCAGCAGGGGAGGGTCTGTGGCAGTGTGTGTGTCACTGGCATATTGGGGTGATGCAGAAACAGGGCAGAGTAGGGATGGCATTGGGGGGTGGCATGAACCATCTCTCTTCATTTCCCCTTCCAAGAACCGAGGGGACAGGAATCCTTACCCAGCGAGGTCACATTCTCATAGTTCTCCTGCATGACGTCTCTGTAGAGGGCTCTCTGAGTGGGGTCCAGCAGAGCCCCCTCTTCCTTGGTGAAATACACAGCCACCTCCTCGAAGGTTACCGGCCCCTGAAAGAGCAAGAGTCCAACACTCAGGACCTGCTGCCCCACTCACACTTTCAATCAAATGCAAGCTCTGGGTGGATCACAGTCAGAGTCCCAAACCCACCCCGCTCAGAGAATCCTGGAAACACCAGGGTGAGGGGATGAAGAAAGAGCCCCTTGTCTCTCCCAGCAGATCCATCACACACCTACTGCCACAGACTGATACAGGAGATGGAGCCCCTAGCAGGGTCCAGGTAGAGCTCCGTGGTAGGAAGCCCAACACACTCCTCATTGTGAGGAGCTGGATATGAAGGGAGAGGAATCTCCCCTATGTCTGACTATTGGGTGCCCCCTTCATATCATGTAGGGATATTAAAGAAGGTTTACATTACACATGGTTTATATGAGAAATGATTTATTGATTTATGGTTTTATTATTAACTAATACTTTATAACTTAAGGTTTATGTTAGAAGTAAGTTTGTAAGGATTTATTGTCAGAAATATCTATGTAAGGTTTGTGTTAAAAGTAGATTTGTAAGGATTTATTGTTGTAAGGATTTACTGTTAGAAATAGCTATGTCTGTACAAGCCTGCTCAAGGAGATACTTTGTACAAAACTTTTTGAACGTCAATTAACTCCAAGCGCCTGTGTTCTAAAGTGAAACTTTGAAGTCGCTACTTTGCTTTGTAACTAGTTAATTGACGTCAATTGACTCTAAGTGCCTGTTTTCTAAAGTGAAAGTTTGTAGCTGATACTTTGTTTTGAAAATGGCTGCTGTAAGCTGCTGATTGGGTAATTGACTCAGCACCTTGTTAACTCATTGCGTGAGCTGTCAATTGCCTCTGTAAGTTGCTAATTGGCCAATTGACTTTGTTAACTCAGCGTGCAAGCCGTCAATTACCCCTATGCCTCAGGCAAAACTATGTAACATACAAATAGAGACCCCCACCTCTGTTAAAGTCATTTTTACCTCACTTTATGTTTTTAATTGTTAAAAGACAAGGAGTCTCACACCTCAAAAGGATAAAGAAACTGTAAAATAAATGTAGTTAAGATAAAAAGTATATGTGAATGAGTGTCTAGTTTAAATGTTGAATGAATGGTTAGGGAGTTACCAAGCCTGAAAGAGTCAGTGTTGGCCGAAGAAGGTGTCAAGTGGAATCAACCAGATGACCCCCGGAGGGCGAACTGGAATCCACCCCGGCACCTCAAAGGAAACAAAGGACAGAATGGAACCAGCTATCTGCTGATTGATCTGGCAACAGCAGAATGAAGACCTAACATAGGGAAAAATCCCTATAAAACTGAACCCTGGAGAATAAGGACTTTGAGTCAAGGTTCTGCCACCAGCCTCCAGGAGCATCAGGTGCACCTGACCCGGACTTGGCTCCACTCTTGTGTACAGGATACCTGGCCAGTATTCTGTCACAAGCAACTTCAGGCTGGTAACTATAACATCTACACAGAACTTGTATGAATGATTGTGTGAATGGATATGCATATACATATATGAGTAATCATAACAATAAGTAAGCCAAACAACGTTGTTTGCTGTTATCTTCTATTTTATTATGATATTTACAATAAATGTGGCATCTTTGCCTTATCCCTCTTAATAAGATCCTGCTGGTTTTTATTATATTGGTATAACAATCTCACAGCAACCACTGGTTAGTCGGGTCAGGCTCCAGCACCGGGAGTCTGGTCAGTTTTCCTAGCCCCATGTAGGTGGGTTATTTTCTGTTCCAGAAATGAGGGCATTTCAACCTCCTAATCTCATGGGTCTGCTCCTAGAGTCTAGGCCATTTATTAAACAACTCCAAGCAGGTTTGCCACAATCTGTCATTCTCCCTTTCCCAACCTGTGCATTTCCTGCCCCGCTCCAACCTCCAAACCAGACCAGGCAAACCTTCCCATCTCTGGTGTACTTGCTGTCCCTCTCCCTCCTGCAGGAACCCACCAGCAACCCCCCGATAATCCCTACCTTAGCTGGCTCCACTGCAGCCATTTCTCTCCCCTGTCCCGTGGGAGGATGGGATGAGCTGGAGTGAAACATGGACGTCATTCTGCAGCCTGGCAGGGCAAGAAGGGCAGTGGTGGGGGTTACAGAACAGGTTTTAGTTAGTTTCACATCACGATTCCCCCAGGCTCTTTCCCTGCAGACAGACATCCTAGATTCTGCCATGCTGAGAAATGCTCAATCTCTTTATTACAGTGTAGACCTGGCCCCTTTTGTCAGGCTAAGCCCAGAGATTTTTAACCTCCCTTCTCCGTCCCTCCATCCCATAACAAAACCCAGGTCTACACTGGAGGTGGAGGTTGATCTAAGATACGCAACTTCAGCTATGAGAATAGCGTAGCTGAAGTCGGCTTACTTAGATCGACTTACTGCAGCATCCGACTGCTGCTGCTAACCCATCGACTCCGCATTCGCCCCTTGAGGCAGTGGAGTACTGGAGTTGATGGGAGAGAGCTACCTGCCGATCCGGTGGTAGTGTAGACCTGCCCTTTGTCTCTGAACACAAGGCTAGAAAAGAGCAGAACCAAAGGAGTCACTGTGGGGGATTCCCTCGGACACTGACCCCACGGCAGCCACACCCCAGCAGGGGGAATATGGAGTCTGGAACACTTTTTTCCTCTGTCTGATCCTTTTCTTGTTCACTGGAAAGTGGTTCTGCCCAGGGATGCTGCAATACATGTGTCTGGTGGACTAGAGGGCTGAAAATCTCTCCCCCCACTCATTTCTCCCACTGCCCCTTTCAGTCTCTCCTTCCCCTGTCCTCTCTCCCTGCCCCTCTGGCTGGGAAAGCCCATTCCTGGTTCTTTGCTCTCCCATGGCTAGATTTTCTCCTGGCAACTACTAATGAGAGGAGATATTGGGGGGTGAGGGGGGGGGTGCTGTTTGTGCAGAGTCACTTTCTTGCCAGTCCACAGCACTTTCTCTGAGGTCTGTCTGTTACCTGGAGTCTGTGGCTCAGAATTTGTATTAACAAAGCCCAGGTCTGCTAGTACCAGCTGCAGAAAGTCATCACCTGGACTGGGCAGAGAAGCAGCTTTAATTAAGGTCACTTCTCAGCACAGAACCCTGCTGGGGGAGCAGCAGCTGCTAAGCCTGGTCTCCCAGATCACAATGGAGGCTGCAGCGTCTGACCCAGGAAGCTGAACCCCAATGTCCTGAGCAGAGAGGGACAGAGCGTTTGAGCAGCTTCCCTCCTTTAGCTCTCTGGGGAGAGCTGCTAATGAGAGCCCCTCCTCACAGGGAGAATCTCATTTTCCCCACTGTCCATCTGGAGTCACTCCCTGTCTTTCCATACAGTGACTCTGGATTAACAATGTTCTCATTCTTTCTGAAATCTGGATTCATTGAGTCCAGAATGCTGTGGAAGATAGTGATAAACCCCTTCCCACCTCCCTCACCCCCCAGATCTAGGACAAGGAATCAGGGCAGGAATTTTCCCTATGAAACCAGAAGTTCCTGCAGTTTTCAAGAGGAGAGAAAAGCAAAATCTGTCACTTCACCTCACAGTGTTTGATAAGTGGCTAGAAAGTTATCATGGTGACTGGGCCTGGCTGGGGAATGCCAGGAAGTGCTTGGAGCCAGGATTCTGGCACAAGCTGATGAGATAGAAGGAGCATGGTTAGTAGCAGCCCCCAGAGCCTCCATCCAGGGGCCTCCAAACACCCCCCAGTACGCAGAATCCAGACCCCCCAGCCAGGGTCCCACCATATGTTCCCTGGGACCCAACCTCCAGAATCTCTGGCCAAAGACCCCAGATACCCCTCAGAGCCCCACCAGCCAGAGAACCCCGACCAGATCTTCACTGCCAGGCTAGGAATCCCAAAGGGTTCCCCCCACCAAGAGCCTCCACCAGCCAGGGACCCCCATTGGGAACTCACTGCCTGCCTAGGACCCTCGCCTGCCCTTCAGCAGAAAGGTAAGACATGTCCATGCCCTGTCACTAGCAAATAATGGTCACCATGGATCCACCCCAGAGGTGGCTACATCTTAGCAATGTGGGAAGCAGCCCCTTCCAGAGACCATTTATCATGGGCTTTGGGATACTTCTGGACCCACGCTGCACTCAGTGACCTCCTCATCCCATGCCAGATGGAGGAAAGAAAAGGGTCCAGCCAATTCTCCCGTTACCAGCTGGGAACCACTGATCCCCCAAACAGGGGGAGGCCTCTGGCTTTGATTAAACATGTGGCTGGTCTCTTTCATCAGCAAACATTTTAACAGAGATAAAGGAGGAACAAATGATTCTCAAAGGAGAGGGGAAAGATGATCACTGGGCAATTTAACCCCCTGCGACCTCCAGGATGGACAATGACTCAGGGCAACAGGTTCCCTCCAAGGAAGGAGAAGTTGCTGGGATTTAGAGACATGGGGAACAGCCCGAACCCGACAGGATTTTTAATTGATATTTGATAATGATGTAGAAAGAGGGAAATGCTGAGCTTTGAGATCAATGTTCAGAAATGAAAGAGAAAGGGTGGAAATCTGAGCGATTTTGGATCCATTTTTGCTAATTATAGAGAAGAAAGTGTAAAATCGGAGGTATTTTATATCAGTTGTTGGTATGAGGTAAAATCTGAGTGTATTTCACATCAATATTTGATAAATGAATAGAGCAGAAATGGGCAACATTTGCAAACATTTTTTATCCATGTTTAGAATCTGAGGAAAGGTGTAAATCTCAGATTTCCTTTTTATTTTATCATTAGAGAGACAAGGAAAAAATCTCTGGGGATATTCACTTAGAAATAGACAACTAAAGGGAAGTGGAGCAAATGTTTAGGGTATAAACATGTCACAAGGTAAGCAATTGACAACACGAGAGAAAAACACCAAGATCTGAGGGGGATTTTATGTTGCTATTAAATAACTAGAGGGAAAAGGGGGGCTGTTTGACTGCATTTTATGAGACTATCCAATACATAAACACAAAGTGATGGCACCTCCCTCTGCCACCATTGCCATGGGCAGCAGGGAGTCCTTTGAGGAGCTGATTTAAGGGGGGGGGGGGAGCTGGAAGGCTCCCTGGACAAAGGAAGGGGGCAGCAGTGTGGGATGGGCAGGTGACTGGGGGCTGAGGGAAACTGTGTTGGTAGTTGGGGGCAGTAACTGGGACTGGGAAACCGGGGTCCGGGCAGCCCCCACGGGGGACACGTGCCCCTCCCGTCCCCGCCCTGGCAGAGAACGGGCATCTCACCCCCCCCCCCCCCACGTCAGGGGCAGCCACGTGCTGGGGACTGACCCAGGGCAACAATTTCCCACCGAGACAAGGACAAATCGCTGCAGGTAAAATGGGGGGGAAAAACTGCCCCATGGGAGAGATTTTAAATGGACACTTGAGAAGTATGGGAGACCAGGGCAATATGGGGGGAGATCAGAGAGCTGAGCATCGGGGGGGGGGG
>RQSS01100351.1:0-24740 GCA_003846335.1 Cuora mccordi | reverse complement strand
TTTGAGGTGAGGACTACAGTAACACGTTTTGCTACTGCTCCTCTGAAAAGAAGCAATAAGTGTTCCCTCCATCTAAGGGCTAGTACTGGCCACTAATGGAAGGGCACACATCTACTAGGTCAGTAGTTCTTAACCTGGGGTGCACGCACCCCCTGCGGGTGCGAGGTGCCCTTTCTGGGGATGCGAGACATGCCAGATTTTTTTAGAAGGTAAATCATTGAAAACACAAATTAAGCACAGGCACGTAAATACAGCTACTTTGTTTCATCAAACCTATGTATTTATTAACATTAAACGTTTTAAGGGGTGCGAGAAGGGTGATAAGGGGTGCGAGAACATATTTTGAGAACCAAAGGGGTGCAGGCTGAAGTAAAGGTTAAGAACGACTGTACTAGGTGGAAAGGACTAAACACCCTCTTAACCACCTTAGGGACATAGCATACAAGCTGGAAAGCTAGCCAGCTGAGCATTCCAGCGCACTCCTGTTTGCCATGGAGATATCCTGTCTGACTGCTGGCTGGGTCGGAAAGGAGGTTCTCCTTTACACTGTTCCCTATCACAGCTGAGTGAGTGATGGATTTTTTGGTTCAGACAGTGAACCAAAAAATCCAAAACAGAATCTGGTTTGATTGAACAAAAACAATGTTTGTTTGTTTTTTTGGTTTTTTTTGCTGAATCAAAAAAGTAGAAAAATCTTAGTTTAAAATCAACCAAAATGTTTCACTTGACTCCAAACAAATTTTATTTTGAGTTATTCATTTTGATCCAGCTATTTTGGATTCTTTTCACCGTTTTTGTAGTCTTTTCTTTAACTGACCAAATTTGAATGCAAAATGCAATTTTGAATAGAAAAGTTTAACAAAACATTTCAAACTGAAACAGTCAAAATGAAATGATTCAGAACGATTGAAACAAAATGTTTCCTCTGTTTAGAAATTTTATTTCCAAACAAAACTATTTACGAAATTCAACCTGAAGTCAGCAAATATTTTTGACCCCCAAAAAACAGTAAGTTGAAAACATTTTGCTCACCTCTATTCCCTTCTTTATGCACCAGTGGGAAGAATTTTAGCCTTCTACCCACTAAATTAATTCATTTGATGCATAGATTAGCAGGGAAAAAAGTATAAGTGGAAGTTGTTTTGACTGGGAATATTGGGTTTGGATTTCTAGGCTAGCATGCTTATATCTATTGTGACAAAGCTCTGTCTTTATCTCCGTGGGTCCCGCGTTCCCTGGCAGATTTTGCTAGCCTCAGAGGCTCACTGTGACCCTCAACGTAGCCCTTCTCTCTCTAGAGGCAAGGGTCACAGCCTACTGAGCCATTTTCATCATAAGCCAGCAAGAGAGGTGAGGAAAAGCTATCCTCCCTTGCACAGTCTCTGTTGTCTCCCAGTCTCAGTGATTAATTATGGGGGCGAAGGAGGGAGCCTAGGCCCACCCTCTACTCCGGGCTCCAGCCCAGGGACCCTAATATTATCAGCTATGTTAACTGACTTTTTAGAAACAGGACATGTACAATTCCCTGGCCTACTTCTCCACAGCAGCCCCCCACTTACTCAAGATCCACTTCACCCTTACCTCAGGGCTTCCTTTCTTGTGCCTGATATGGTGTGTACTGCTCAGACTCTCCAACAGCCCAACTTCCTCCTGCAGCTCCTGACATGCACACCCACTTGACTAACTGGGAGGCTTTTAACTAGTTTCAGCCAGCCCCTGATTGGCTTCAGGTATCCCAATCAACCTAGTGTCCTCCCTGCCTTCTGGAAAGATCTTAATTGGCCTCAGGTGTCTTGATTAACCTGGAGCAACTGCCATTTGGTTACCATGGTAACAGGGATTTGTTTAGCCTGGGACTAACATACCTGTTTCTCATTACTTTCCTATAGCCATCTGGCCTTACTATGTCACACTATTTTAATAAGTACTGTATTAGCATAGTCAGTAATATAACTCATATTTAATTTCCTAAATCTGTGTTTCAGACTGTATAAAGTTCAGGGTAATGGTAGTCAGGCCGTAAGAGCTTACATGACTTACTCAAGATCAGAGAGGAAGTCAGTGTCAGTGAATGAATTATCTCTTGATTTCAGGGGTCACAGGCTGATTTCAATTACATCATTTATAAATCTAGAATAACTCTAACTAAGACCATGAAGTTCTTCCTGAATTATAACATTACAACTAAGATCAGAATCTGCCCCACGTCTTCCTGAATCCCAGTGCCCAGTTTTGCCAATGCATTAATTAATCAGAATAGCTGAAAAACAGAGTGTACATTTTCCATGCATAAAAGCTGTAAAATACTCATCCCATGAGCTGAAGGAGGGAAGTGTAGGTATATTGTTGTGAAAATGGAAGTAAGATACAGCAGTGTCTTTTAGATTTCGAACCAGCAGCAGTATCTAAAAAATATAAGTAAATGAATTATTTGTTTAAAGCTTGAAAGTCAATACAAAAAAGTTTGTACTTTTCCTAGCACAATGAGATCCTGGTCTATGACTAGGACTCTTGGCACTATGGTAATATAAATAATTAATAATTAAGAAAAAGGTTATATTTGTTTAACAATCACAGCATCAGTAGAATCAGTTTAATTAATTTTACCTTATTTGAAAAATAACGAATGACAAAGCTCATTAGCAGGATATTTTCTGCTGAAATGATAGCAGAGAAACAGTCAACATTTAAATTGTCAGCTTTAGGTTTCAGTGTTCATGCACCATGTAGACGAATGAGGCCAGTTTACTCCCAACCTAAAGCTATTCTTTCAGTTGTCCGCTGTCCTAGTACATAACACTGTATCCGTTCACATCCTGAAATCTTATCTTCACGACCATAAAACCTAGATGGAATCATAGAAAACACAAGGCCCTGTATATAACATAGAGGAAATCCAAACGGGTCTGAAAGGTTTGCCAGCGGGAGGTCCACCGGAGCCGCCTGCCGCTCTCCCAGTGACCGGCAGAGCACCCCCCGCGGTATGGCCCGTGCTGCGGCTTGGAGCCGCCCCGATCTAGGAACAAAGAGACTTTGGAACGAATAAGGCCTAAATCTAATAGTATCCACTTCATGGGTAAATGATTAACAAGAGCCAACATCAGCCTTGCTGTAAGCAGATGTAACGCTGTTACCTTTCAATGGATTTCCACCCACTCACTTACTTCATTTAGCCCTGAAACTAAGATAAAACATTGTCATAAATACATAGGGTTTAAGTAGAGCGGATTTAAAAATTTCCACTGAAACATACGATTTTTTTATAGAATGTGGCTTGTTGATCAAATTTTCATGAAAATTTGTTTTGTCGGTTTCTTTCAACAACAAAATGAATTGCATATGTAAATAAGGACTCACCTTGGCCTTGCTTTTGAAAATAGATTTGGGCAGGACTAGAGGAGAGAGATGTGTTACTATGATTCTTCTGAAAGGTAATTCCTTCATCCTCTTTAAATAAAATTGGAAAGAAAGACAGAATTAAATAGCCTCTTTAATAGAATGTTATCTTTTTAAGAATTATTTATTTTAAAAAATTAGACTTAGCAGGAAATAATATCTTTTCCTGGCAATCCAGAGGGTGACTATTTCACTACCATTAACATACGGCACTATCTAAGGCAAATTAGCATTAATTTTTCCAAGTTCTTCCTGAATCTCTCATTTCTTTCAAACTTTAACTACCATGCTCCCAATTATTAATGTTCCTTTATGACCCAATGGGCCTGATTCCAATACCCGGCAGCGGTCCG
The DNA here is from genome assembly GCA_003846335.1 of Cuora mccordi. NCBI lineage: Eukaryota > Metazoa > Chordata > Testudines > Geoemydidae > Cuora > Cuora mccordi. Next base: position 20,991 of record RQSS01100351.1, on the reverse strand, counting down.
GGGCTTCGGTGGCACGGGGTCTGCTCCGGGTCTTTTGTGGCACCGAAGGATCCCCCGCCGCCGAAATGCCACTGAAGACCCCTGGAGCTTAACCCCCACTGCCAAAATACAGCCTAAGACCCCCGGAGCAGGGCCCTCTTAGGCCCTACAGGGAGCGTATATGGCATATAAATCAGCTGTTCAGCAGCTGCAGATTCCGTGAACTTTGTACTAGTGTCATAGGTCTCACCCCCACTTAGAGCTGTTGGGTTCCAATATGGGGACCTGCATGAATTTATCTCTAAACTAAAATCCTAGTTTAGATCTAGTAAAAGCTGCCACCACCCAATCAGGTACGTGGATTGGGACACAGTCCTTCCCCAAAATCCTAGGGGATCCCAAGAGCCCCAAATCCATGGAGTTCTTACACCCAGGAGGAATAAACCATTCCCCACTGCTTCCTCCCCCCTCCCTTTTCCTAAGAGAGACACCGGGATCCAACTACAGAGGGATACCTCCCTCCTCCCCTTTCCCTGAGAATCCACCCAAGGAAAGATCAACCAAATCCTTAATAGAAAAGAATTTATTAAAGAATAAAAAGAAAGTCACTGATTCTGTAACCAAGATGGAACAATACACAGAGTCTAACCTATAAACCTGGAGAGCATTCCCCCTCCCCCTTTCTTTCTCAGTAAAAGCAAAGTAACAGCAAACAGAAATAAAGAATTTCCTTCAGCAAACACACAATTGCAAATGTAGAAATCAAATTATAAGACTAATCCGCCTTTCTAATTAATACTCACTATTGAATAGTAGGAACTACTCCAGGAGAACTTGGAGACATGACTGGCCTCTCTTAGATCCAAAAAGAGAACTCAGAGCCAACAAAGAACACAAACAAAAGCTTCCCTCCACAGAGATTTGAAATTATCTTGTCCCTGATTGGTCCTCTGGTCAGGTGTTTCTCAGGTTACTGTTAACCCTTTACAGGTAAAACAGACTTTAACCCTTAACTATCTGTTTATGACAACTAGTGTTAGAGGTTGTTCATCTATAGGCCTTGCATTGGTTGATATTGTCCCTCAGTTTCACCATATGTGTCTCCGAAAGTATCAGTGTTCCCTTCACACCCCTCCCCGCCCTCACTCTTGAGCAGATCACTACTGCTGTCTTCTGTGGGAGAGCTGTGCATAGGCCCAGGGTTAGCACCTTGCTGTGTTTACCCCCTCAGTCTGCTATTGTTTTTGGAGTAATTTGCTGCAATACTATGGCCCTAACGTAAGTTCCCTCTAATCTACGTGGCCGTTCAGCAGTCTACCAAGTGCTGTACACTTCAGGTGTCCCTTCTCCCACTGCCGCACTGCTCCTATCCTCTGCCTTGGAGCCCCTGGCCAGCTGCTCCCAGGAGTCTCCTGCTTGCTGTGCAGAGTGTGTGCATGTGGGGAGGGGGGGCACTGATGTCAGGATATCCACCTCTCCTTCCCACCCCAGTACTCCATATCCACAGAGCAGCGGGGGCACGGCAGGGCTCAGAAGTGGGATGGAGGGAACTTGCTGGTGGCTGCTGGTGTACACCTACACTGTGTGTGTGTCTGTCTTTCACTCACCTCCCAACACATACTTGTATTGGTGGTGGTGTTAGTTCTTGAGCACTTTAAAAGAAATGTGGTGTTTGAATTTTTGTCTGGTCTATGCATTTCATAATTTTTATTTCTCTTACACTTAAATTTAAGTCTTTGAATAGTTAGTTCTAAAATGGCTTAACTGTCCTGGCTGGAATAATTATCCCTATGATAACTCTTCAAAGATATATATATCCATTGCTAGTTGCCTCTTTTCTGGTGGAGGCTCTTAAATCCCTCCTCTCCACATAGTCAGCTCTATGGAGACAGTAGTAGTGCAAAGGAGAGAGCGACAGATCAGAATCTAAGGAAACCCAGTGGTGGGGAGGTCATTTGCATGAATTATCCACTCCTTGTTGGAACCTCCATGGTTTCCAGTCATGGACTGGCTAAGCAAATTCACTACACCCTGATTGTGCTGACCTGATCACACTTTGGGGGAGGTAAGAGTCCTCCATAGCCTGTAAAATACAGCCATTACAGTTTATCAATGCTTACGGTTCATATTAACATTTCTAATATCATCCCGTGCTGACCTTAAATTTATCTGGATCCCCTAATTCTAGACGTGGCAATACCAATAATTCATTTGTAGCATTAATTCTCTCATTAATTTCCTCCTCTGTATATTTTACAGCTATCATTTCCAAGTCATTTAGGACTTGATCAAGCCAGTTAGTACCTGAAACAAGATAGAAACAGGTTTAAAGACTACGGAGGTGAAAATTGTCACAACAAGTGTTGAATGTATTTAGTTGCAAATACCTGTGTATAATATCAATTACTGTGGAGGAAAAAACATTAACATTCAAGGATAGTAGCTAACTAAACTGAAATCTTACTTTGATACAGGAATATTTTCCTGTTCTTTATGACACAAGCTATGAGTGAACACAAATGTCATATGATTGAGCTAAATAATTTGTCAACAAACAGGAACAGTCCTGTTCTCTGGGTGAATTCATATCACAGATAAATGCAGACACCACCATTGTCACTGACTAGGCTCCTACTTGCCAATCCAGGGTAAGCCATTAGTTCTTGCTTGACCAAAAGTTAAATATTCAATAGTGGCTGTCTTCTTCTCAGCTCATTCATCATCACAATGCAAAATATTAGTAAAGGTTTGTCATCTGCATTGAATCAGATCTACAATGAGACACACAGGAACATTTTCTCTAAACTGATAAACACTGGACATATAGTTACTTAAAATGTAAATATTCAAAGGGAGAAGAAAGTAATTGACAGTCATTAATGGCCGAAATTATTCTTCTCACCTCATTCATCTGAACAATCCCTAATACAGTATCTTCACGATGGACAGTATTTACTGTGAATTGCAGTCATGTATAATCATTGTATTAAATGCTGCCTAATCATTCATAACTACTGTATAATATTTCATATTTAGTTTTTGTAACAAGCTAGCAATAGTCACCATTTCTAGGGTATCCCACTAGGATCACATCGTCACTCCTGGCTTCAAAAGAATCAAGAACTTGGAAAGTTTCCAGGTTGCAAAAAGCAGCAGGGTACAAAGTTCCTTTATAGGAAAATAGCAGGTCTTCAGGGGCTGCCTCTTTACTATCAGCCAATGCCTTCTCCATATATTCAGCTACTGTCTTTCTGCTCTTATCCATGTTTGAGAAACTCTCTATTCAGAGAGACTGAAGCTCAGGCTGTCTTTTAGAGAAACAATTGTGGTAGTGATGTACAGCGTAATTTAATGGTGAAAGACACTCCCTCGGACATGAAGGTAAATGTTACTGATTAACTTGGAGCGTTTGAGATTGAAAGGGGCTGTGGCCTTGTGTACTGAGCTTTCTAGATATCTGGAACTATAAGCATCCCAGGGAAACATGCACTGCACTTTGCATTCAGCAGTTCCCACCTGAGTCAAGGGAAGTTTTCAGATACTCAACAGTTTTGAAAATCACGCCATTTATTTAACTAGCTATAATATGGATTTAGGAGCCTAATTTTAGGTATCCATTTGAAAACACAAAACCTTGCTCAGTATATTGTAGTTATGCTACAGTTTTCTTATGCTGAATATATTCTTTTACATATATCAGCAACGTCTTTGGTGCAAGGCCAGAATGCCTTCCTTTGGAGAGGAATTTACTTTATGAAGTAAGTCTTTTCCCTATGCAGTCTAAAATGGCATTGGCTTTTTGCATGAGACATTTTGCAGTACAAAGTGAGGTGCAATTTGCGGTCCACTCTCATGTATGTCTACACTGCAAGTGAAGGTGTGATTGTAGCACAGGTAGGCATACTCATGGTAGCTTTAAACTAGCTAGTGCTGGAAACAGTGGTGTAGATGTGGTGTCATAGGCTTCAGCACAGGTTAGCAACCAGCCTACAAACCCACTGGAAATCTGGATGTGTACTCTGGTTATTAGCCCGTGCCAAAGCCTGTGCCGTCACATTTACATTGCTACTGTTACCTGGGTTAGCTAAATAAAGCTAGCATGCAGGTGCCTTCCTGTGCTACAACCACACCTTCACTTGCAGTGTACCCCAAAATCTCACACTGGGACTATATCTTGGATTCCAACAGCTGGTTTGAAACAGCAGAGCACAGCAATTGTTAATACAAGTATAGTCCGACACCTAGTGATTTTACAAAAACCACTAGGGGATAAAATTAATGATCTAAGTAAGTGATAATTGCTGGAGATCCAGTTCTTACTGACCTTGACTCATGCCCTAAAGTCAGTGGTACTACTCATCTGAATAAGGCAAGTAGGATTTGTCCCCCAAGGGGTGCTGGGTTTCTGGAGTTGTGTGAAAAAACCGTGAGAATCTGTGAAATAGAGTAAAGACTGTTTCTTAACTAAAGTTTGATTGTATTATAGCTATAGCAGTTGCAATATCAATAGTTAAAGATGGCACACAAATGCATATAGTGCTTGAGGCTGAGCTCACACCAGTTTTATGCAGGTGTAAGGGTAGCTGTTTGAAATGCAACATAACAGGCAAGTTTGAACTAATATAGCTATTGTGTCAATATTTCAACACTGGCCCAAAACACACTTCACAATTTGATATAGCCATATCCCAATCTGTCACCCTCAACACCAAGCATTTCTGATTAGAGTCAAGGGAAGAGCGTCTAGGTACTCAGCAATTTTGAATATCAGGCCTAATTTCCAGTGCCTAAATTTGGACTTAAGAACCTAACTTTAGACTCCTATTTTCAAAAATCTTGGAAATTTTAAACTGCAGTATTGTTATACTGCAGTTTGGGTGAGTTCTGTTCCACTTTGCAAGTTTTCAAGTTAACAAAGTTTGTTTGTTTTTGTCTGTGAATAATAAAAGAAAGCCTGTCTTTGAAAAAATTTACTATACTGTTTAAAAATAAAGGAAGAACTACATTTTCTAAATAGTATTAATATTTATTATTTATATTATACTAGTGCCTGTAGGCCCCAACCAAAATCAAGTCCCTGTATTACTAGGTGCTGTATAAACAAAGGAAGAGACAGTTCAGTCCCTGCCATGAAGAGCTTACAATGTAAATAGACAAGACAAACAAAGGATGGATGATAAAACAGAGGCTGGGAGAAAAGAAGTAACTTGCCAAGATTCACAGAGTAGGCCAGTGGCTGAGCTGGCAGTAGACACAGGTCAACTGACTCCCAAGTTAGCACCCTGGCCCACAGACCTGAAGCAATAGCTAGCTTTTCATTAACAATGAGTTTCTGGCTGCAGGAATAATAGAGTTCATAGTCCAGTATTTTAAAAATTACTGCCCAGAGATAAAGGGCACATGTCAGCTTGTTAGCTTTGCTGAACTGAACAAAATACATCTGGCTTGATTATTCACTGCCTCACCCTTTGTCTAGTATATCTATAAACTATTGTATTTATTTTATATACATCATTAACATTTTGGTCCCAGGGCAGAGTACCGTATATTTTATTGCTTATGATGTTGACTTGCACCTTTGGCTTCTGTTCTGAAAGTCACAGCTCAGCAACTACATTAGATGTTTCTTCAGAAATCTCCCATCCAAATTCTTACCAGGCCTGAATCTCTTAGGCTTCTGAGAAACTGGTGAAGTCACAACCACTAGTGAAATAGCTGTATTTATTTCCTGCTTATAGAATCATTTATGAAAAAAATCCTACTAGCTCATCCAGTCCATCTCACTACCAGTTCAGGATGCTTCCCTGAAATACATCTTCTGTTGCTTTGTTCGATCTAGATTTAAGTGTCCCCAGATGATGAGGTTTCACTGTATGTTACACTTCTCTGTCAAGATTTTTTCCCATTCAGATTAAACTCTCTCTTTTTCAGAGACACACCTATAGTCTCGTACACCCAGGTGTTAAAAGAAAGAATTCTTCTGCCTCTTTGATATATTCTTCTGCTCTGCTTTCTGTTAAATAGGTGTCAGCTGCTATAGGGTATGGCTACACTGGCGAGTTGCAGCGCTGGTATTTTGCAGCGCTGGTCGTCCAGCTGTGCAGGGCCAGCGCTGCAGTGTGGCCACACTGACAGCTACCAGCGCTGCAGTGTGGCCACATTTGCAGCATTTGCAGCGCTGTACTGAGAGGTGCATTGTGGGCAGCTATCCCACAGAGCACCTTGTCCCGTTTTGGCGCCGTTTTGGTGCTGAGTATTGTGGGAAGGGGAAGGAAGTGTGTGGGTCATTCCGCTTCCTGTTCCAACGCCCCGTGGTGCATTGCTTCACTTCCCAGTTTCGCAGTCCACGTTTCTTGCCATTGTGAGTGCAGCACGCTTTCAGTGTGTGAAATGGAGCCTGAGCTGCTGAGGAATTTGCTGATGACTGTCGCCAGCACTTCACGTTTGGCAGTTGAGCTATTCCTTCAGCTCCAAAGTGACAGTGAGGAGTCCGATGATGATATGGATTTGCCTAAAGCGGGTGACATGAAATTGCTTGTGGCGGTAACGGAAATGCTCAGCACCGTGGAACGCCGCTTTTGGGCTCGTGAAACAAGCAGTGAGTGGTGGGATCACATTGTTATGGAAGTCTGGGATGACGAGCAGTGGCTGCAGAACTTTCGTATGAGAAAAGCCACTTTCATGGGACTGTGTGCTGAGCTCGCCCCCACCCTGCGGCGCAAGGACACAAGATTGAGAGCTGCCCTGACGGTGGAAAAGCGGGTGGCTATTGCAATCTGGAAGCTGGCAACTCCAGACAGCTACTGGTCGGTCGGGAACCAGTTTGGAGTGGGAAAGTCGACCGTTGGAATCGTGTTGATGCAAGTTTGCAGGGCCATTAATCGCATCCTGCTAAGGAGAACCGTGACTGTGGGGAACGTGCAGGACATTGTGGATGGCTTTGCAGAAATGGGTTTCCCTAACTGTTGAGAGGCAATAGATGGGACGCATATTCCTATTCTGGCACCACCCCACCTAGCCTACGAGTACATTAATCGCAAGGGATATTTCTCTATGGTTCTCCAGGCGCTTGTGGATCACCGTGGGCGTTTCATTGACATTTACACAGGCTGGCCTGGAAAAGTGCATGATGCACGCATCTTTCGGAACAGTGGCCTGTTCAGGAAGATGCAGGAAGGTACATTTTTCCCAGACCGAAAGATCACAGTAGGGGACGTTGAAATGCCCATTGTGATCCTTGGGGACCCCACTTACCCATTAATGCCTTGGCTCATGAAACCCTATACAGGGAAGCTGGACAGGAGCCAGGACCGTTTCAACTACAGACTGAGCCGATGCCGAATGACTGTGGAGTGTGCTTTCGGCCGTTTAAAGGGGTGCTGGCGGACGCTTTATGGGAAGCTAGACTTGGGGGAAAGCAGCATTCCTGCGGTTATATCTGCGTGCTGTACCCTCCATAATATTTGTGAAGGGAAGGGTGAAACATTCAGCCAGGCATGGACCAACGAGGTGCAAGTCCTGGAGGCTGAATTTGCACAGCCAGACAGCAGGGCTACTAGAGACGCCCACCACAGGGCAACAAGGATTAGGGATGCCTTGAGGGAGGAATTTGAGGCTGAAAGCCAACAGTAATGTTTTTTGCCTTGACCAGGAGTGACGTGCACTGGTTACAGTGCTTTTAAGTGCCTGTGTTTTCCTTGCTGTTTGTTACCTGTGTTTTCCTTGGGGTTTGTTATCTTTCACTTTATGCAATAATAAAAACTGTTTCATAATCAAAGAAATCAATTATTTAAAAAAAAGGAAGTAAACGGGCAGGGGGGTTGGTTGTTGAACTGTACATTCATAGTTTTGCATATGTACTGCCAGGAGTGCTGTGCACCTCAGGATTGTACTGTTGCATGGTGATGGGGGTTGAGTGCACAGGGTAAGGGTCGTAGTTCTCTGGGCTCATAGGTGACCGTACAGGTGTCGGGGGCAGCTGGTGATGATGTAGGTAAGAACCTGGATGCTGGGGAACGGGACTTGGAGCTGACATTGTTGCATAGGGGAAAGAGGTTTGGGAGGGTGGAGGTTTGGCACGGTAGTGCTCTGCCTGCATTGCTACCAGTGAATGCATACAGTCTGTTTGGCGCGCCATGAGGTTTATAAGCTGCCTCGTGGTTTTCTTCAGCGTCAACGCCTTTCTCCTGCTTTCTGTTTCCCTCCAGTGCTGCATCTTTTCTCTCCATTCCTGCGCAGTTTTATTCTCTGTTGCACACTGGTTCATAACTGCCTTCACCAAATCTTCCTTGCTTTTGTTAGGCTTCCTTCTGAGGTTTTGAAGCTTTCTTTCAGTCACTGATAAGACCGGCCCAGGACTAGTCAAGGTCACTATAAAAATACAGAAAATGATACATTTTAAGAGAGCATGCATTGTGTATAATCTGAAGTTAGTTTCAAGTCTCACACTGTAGCATTCCTCAGACATTTCAAACACAGCTAGAGAATTCACAGCCTCCCAGAAATGGTAATGGTAATTAACCCTGGGGTTCCTGCCGTGGTTTGCTTGGGCAGGGTGCTTTTTGCTTCATGGGTACACTGCCTGTTTTTGGGCTTTGTTAAAAGCAGGCAGCAAGCAGCAGTTGGGGAAACCAGCACTGCCATGTCCCTCAGGAATTAACCCTGGGGTTCCTGCCGCGGTTTGCTTGGGCAGGGTGCTTTTTGCTTCATGGGTACACTGCCTGTTTTTGGGCTTTGTTAAAGGCAGGCAGCAAGCAGCAGTTGGGGAAACCAGCACTGCCATGTCCCTCAGGAATTAACCCTGGGGTTCCTGCCGCGCTTTGCCTGGGCAGGGTGCTTTTTGCTTCATGGGTACACTGCCTGTTTTGGGGCTTTGTTAAAGGCAGGCAGCAAGCAGCAGTTGGGGAAACCAGCACTGAAACACTCCCTCCATTTACCACAGGAGTTAATACTTGAAGATATCTCCCTGCTGCGGGTTACCAAAGAAGCAAGGGAGGGTCTCCTACAACAATGCGGATTCCGCCCTGGCCCCTATGCAGCTTGCCTGGAACAGTGGCGCGGACGCATTAGCCTGACTGGGACAAGGACCACACTGGCTCTCCCTTTAAACTTGGTCACACGAATTGCCTATGCTCTTGCAGAAACTTTTGAAGAGATTACAGAGGCAGATTACCGCGACGTGATAGACCACATCAATGGGTTATTCCATGTCTAGGCATGCAGGCATGCAGCCATACCACCCCCCCTCCTCTCCCAAAACCTTTGCATTGCAATAAAAGCTGCTTACCTGGGACCTGCTCCTGTGATTCTTCTGCACCAAGTCCCAGGGGCTGCGACTGGCTAGCTTCCTCCTGGCTTGAGAAGAGCTCCTGACTGCATGCCTCCTGGGACTCCGGGGTGTCTTCCCCCACCACAGTAGCCTCACTGTCTGCCTCCCCCTTCCCCTCCTCTACCGGCTCTGAACTGTCCATCGTGGTCCTTGGATTTACAGAGGGGTCACCCCCATAAATCGCATCCAGCTCCTTGTAAAACCGGCAGGTCGTGGGGGCAGCGCCGGATCTGCGGTTCCCCTCACGTGCTTTGCAATAGGCACTCCGCAGCTCCTTTACTTTAACCCTGCACTGCAGCGCGTCACGCTCATGGCCCCTTTCCAGCATGGCTCTTGATACCTGGGCAAAGGTATCATAATTCTTACGGCTAGAGCGCAGCTGTGCCTGCACAGATTCCTCCCCCCAAACACCGATGAGGTCCATCAGCTCACCATTGCTCCATGCTGGGTCTCGTTTGCCACGTGGAGGCATGGTCACCTGTAAAGATTCACTGATTGCACTCCACACCTGGCTGAGCAAAGAGAAAGGGGATTTTTAAAATTCCCGGGGCATTTAAAGGGCGGGTCACCTGAGGCCAGGGCAGTAGAGTCTGACCTGATGAGCAGAGTGGCTGAACAGGCATTCTGGGATACATCCTTATACCCTGGAGGCCAATCACAGCGCTGGTGTGTGGCCACACTTGATGACCAGCGCTGCAGCACCAGCGCTGGAATCCTTATTCCCCATGCTGAGTGAGGTGTACGGCCAGCGCTGCAGCCAGGGAGTTGCAGCGCTGGAAGTGCCCTGCAGGTGTGGCCACTTACTAATTGCAGCGCTGGTGGAGGCTTTCCAGTGCTGCAAATCGCCAGTGTAGCCATACCCGCAATCTATACATACTGGGTGAAATTCTCCACTGGGTTACACCATTGAAAATCCAGAGAAATTCCATAGATTTTGGCAACGTCAGTCCTGACTTAAACTGGTGTAACCGAGAGCAAAATCTGGCTCACTCTATGAATCTTCTTTATAAATCAGTCCCTCCACCCTGTTGATAATCTTTCTTGATCTTACCTGAACTGCACCTTGTTTGTCAATAGCTTTCTAGCAATGAAGTTCTCAGAACTGAACACAATATTTCAGGCACAGTCAAGTAGAGCCACATAGGGGAAAATCACCTATTTGTTTCATTAGGATTTTCCCTTTGGACCCTATACTGTGGCCATTTTTATCATTTCTCTCTGACCCTTTGTATCATCTCTTTTCACTTGTTGGTATTCTTGGCTCCAATATTTTAACGACTGCCTAACCTTGGCATCAGGTCAGCATGCCTGGAATATTTTTCTTGTTAATAGATTTTCTATTGAATTTTAGGGTTTAGGAAAGTTGCTGAATTTACAGCCATGGAGTTTACAGCCACCGCTCTGCCACCATGTCAAGGCTGCTTCTTCCCTCTGGCACTTTAAGTGCAGAAGGTGGAGGCCCGGAAGGATTCTAAAAATTAATACTGGCCACTCCAGGCTTTTATTAAACTCCCAAGGTTACAGCTTTTCTCTGACCTTGGATGGGTAGATGCTGCCACCACCCAAGTGCAAAAAACCCCTTTGAAAACACAGGAAGGCACACTTGGGAATTCCTTGGATTGGATTTGTGTGTCCCTAAGAGGTTTGTGCACATGTTGTTTAATTAGCTGGTGGCAACAGTTGATTTCCTTTGTTTTCTTTCTCAGCTCTTCCCCAGAAGTGAGTGGGAGGTGAAAGGGCTTGAGGCTACCCCACAAGAAGGATTTCCCAAGTGCGTCTTCCTGGGTCTCGGAGACCAACAGAATCTGTGAAATAGCATATAAGCCATTGCTAGACTATAGTTTTAATTGTATTATAGCTACAGCAATAACAAAAGCAAGAGTTAAGAATGACACACAAGAAAATTTGTACAGGGCCTGACTATGCTCTCCCTGACACTAATTTTATACTGGTGTAACTTCACTGATTTCAATGGAGCTGCTGCTGATTGGCATCCATATAACCAAGAAGAGAGTCAAGCTAATGTATTCTGGGATACTAACAGTGAAATTCTTTGTGGGTATAAATGGGCACAATGCCTCTGACGCCAATAGAGTTTCCCCCATTTACACAAGCAGAGAATTTGCCCATACATCTGCAGACAAATTTCCCAAATCTGTTCAGACCCAGACCAAGACTATTTTCAGAAAGATGAAAAGCCTTAAGAAAATATTGTGCTCCCTTTATTTTAATAACTATTCTCTCTCTCTCTCTCCTTCCATTTCAGCAATGCTTATTATGGATCATATGGAAACATTTGTATTGACTTGAGCTGGGGTTGAATCCATCCCTGTGTTTGGTAAAAATCCCTTTGTGAAGAAGATTCCTCAGTTAAAACATTTTTTGAAAATGTCTCCACATACCAAATGCTATTAAATATTTTAGCAAGATTGGTGGAGTTGGGTGAGATGAGGCAACAGTAGGAGTGAAAGAAGGTAGTGGGAAGAGAGGTTCTTCCAGGTGATATGTACTGGAGCAGTGGTGTAATATTGGTCTGGGTATGACTGATTACAATAGCATTGAATAAAGGTATGCAGTCTAAGCATGCTGAGAATCCGCTGTCACTGTAAAGAGAGCTGGAGTGTTGTGATCATTTACAAACATTTAGAGAAGTTTGAATCACTTGATCTATTTTTAGTGCATGTAATGCAACTGATCTGATAGAATTGTGGGAAACTGTTGCTTTAACAATGTTTTCTTAGTCCTCAGGCTTTGCAGTACACCTCATACTTCATCTTTGCTCCCAGCTTAGTTTTTGCTAGGCATTCTTCAAACATTCTCTCCATTTCTTGGTTCTGATCTTCATTTAAAAGATTTTTCCAGTTGCTAACACCACTTACAAAGAAGCAACATTTATGTATGTATAACACATGTACAAAATCTTTGAAAATGAAGAATTTAGCATTTCTGTTTTTTCTAGAGATCAGCCATTTTGATCACTTTCACTAACTGGAGTTTATTGCTATGTTTTTTAAACACAAGGCTTGATTCAGTGTTACTTCAGTGTAATTCTACTGATGTCAGTAGAATTACTCCAGTGTAAAACTGCTATAATAGAGTCCATCTCATTAAGCTTTATTGACTAATACAAGTATAGCACATAAAAAGGAATATGCATCTCATTTAAGGAAATAAAGTAATTACTAGGACTTTATGCAGTATAGTTTTGTGAGGCAGCATTGAGCAAATAAAGGGGAATTACTTGTCTGAATTCCCCTCATCAGATGACTGTGAGACTGGTATTCACAGCATCAGCATCAGTGTAGCATGTCCTCCCAAGAGAAGGGACAGGGATCGTAGAATCATAGAACTGGAAGGGACCTTCAGAGGTCTTCTAGTCCAGACCCCTGCACTCATGGCAGGACTAAGTATTATCTAGACCATCCCTGACAGGTGTTTGTCTAAGCTGGTCTTAAAATTCTCCAATGACAAAGATTCCATAACCTCCCTAGGTTATTTATTCCAATGATTAACGACATGGGAGGAGTTTTTCCTAATGTCCAGCCTAAACCTCCATTGCTGCAATTTAAGCCCATTGCTTCTTGTCCTATCTTCGGAGGTTAATGAGAACAATTTTTCTCCCGCCTCCTTGTAACAATCTTTTGTCTACTTGAAAACTGCTATCATGTCCTTCCTCAGTCTTCTCTTCTCCAGACTAAACAAACACAGTTTTTTCAATCTTCCCTCAGAAGTCATGTGTTCTAGAGTTTTAATGATTTTTGTTTTTCTCCTCTGGATTTTCTCGAATTTGTCCACATCTTTCCTGAAATGTGGCACCCAGGACTGGACACAGAACGCCAGCTGAGGATGTATCAGCTCAGAGGAAACCAGAAGAATTACTTCTCGTGTCTTGTTTACAACACTCCTGCTAATACATCCCAGAATGATGTTTGCTTTTTTTACAACAGTGTTACACTGTTGACTCATATTTAGCTTGTGATCCACTATGACCCCCAGACCCATTTCTGCAGTACGCCTTCCTAGGCAGTCATTTCCCATTTTGTACGTCTGCAACTGATTGTTCCTTCTTGAGTACTTTGAATCATAGAATATCAGGCTTAGAAGGGACTTCAGGAGGTCATCTAGTCCAACCCTCTGCTCCAAGCAGGACCAATCCCCAACTAAATCATCCCAGCCAGGAGGTCCTTATTAAATTTCATCCTATTTACTTCAGACCATTTCTCCAGTTTATCCAGATCATTCTGAATTTTAATCCTATCCTCCCTTTACCACACACCTAGCACCTTTACGAGCAGGGTAGAGCAATCTCCCTCTCACTTCCTCCTGTGCTCTTCCTTCCTGTGCCTATTTGTGGGTTTGGGTTAATGGCTTAATTGGCTTTTCTGCCCTGTCCCACCCACAAATTAGGCACAGGTCTGCCTTGATTGCAGCGGCTCTGAACTGAGTGTTTATTCAGGGTTTCCTACCTAGCACTCTGTCACACAAGCCAATAAAAATGTTTCCCCCAACGTTCTTTGGAGAGATCTGCCTCAAAATCCTTACCTACCAGTGAAGGGAGAGGGGAGTTCCAGTTCACTCTGTTCATAGAACGTTATCCTTGGATCCAAAAGCCTGGGTCAGCAATTTGGGCTTCCTTATAAACTCTAGATTGCTCCTGTGAAACTGTTTCCTCCTCATCCTCAATGATTTTTATAAAAGTGATACATGTTCCCACAATGAGCCACTTATGAAAGAAGATTATCTGAAGATTGTCTGAGGTTAATAGAAGATCCTTCTATTAACCTCTGTCATTGTTCTGATAAAATAAATGAAAAGAGCGTAATCATTCTGGGTTACAAATTCTATATTTTCAGATTTAGTCTACACATTGAATAATTGGCATAGGTAGAAAAAGGAACAGTACTTTTTCCAGTCATGAAACCTGTGAAGAACTTATCCCAGGTTTCATAAGAGGGAAGTGGAGATATGCCATTGGTAAAATAGTAAAAATACATAGCTTTGTCTTTTGGATTTCGAACAAACACTAGTATCTAGAAAGTTAATATATATTTCTGGAGCAAGATATAGCAAAACTGCAGTATCAGAAAAATAAAAATATTTAATTATAATATTGATAATTTCTTGGACCTCATATATTAGGCACAGAGATAACAATTTAATCCTAGATGCAGGGGGTTGGACTAGATTACCTCCTGAGGTCCCTTCCAACTCTGATATTCTATTATCACAAAGGATGCAATTATTTCGTTATTACTCATTAGATTTCAAAAATTATTGGCTAAATTCACTGAATTATTTAACTCCTTGGAGTCTCCAGGAATTAAAGATTAATCTTTAATTAAAGATTATGTCATGTGATAAAACCTCCAGGAATATGTCCCAACAAAACTGGCAACCCTAGCCAGGCTTCCAACATGCCCCCTCTGATTGAGACAAGATGAACTAATTAATAACATTTTAATGCACTTATCAAATCAAAGATTTAAAAGGACACAGACAAATAATGAATGCAAGCAGAAAAACAGAAACAGAAAAGCTGCTTGGATAACAGTTATCCTGGAGGGAATCAGCCTGTTCCACCAGAAGATAGCCACATTCAAGTCACTGTTAATGTTAATGGCAAAAACTAATCTATTTGGTGGAATTTCTATCGCTTTCGGACATCTGGATCATCTGGACACTCTAAGCCTAATTCTGCACTGATTTACATCAAATACAACCCCCATGGATTTCAAGGGATTTCTCAGTGCAGAATTGGCTCACCAATTACATTGTTTTTGATAGAATGGTTAAATAATTGATAGTGCTTCTGCCTGATACCTCCTCAGAATAGCGTAGACGATAATGAAGTCTAGGGCTCCTTTCTAAGGCAATGCCATACAATGGGCATATGCATACATAAAAGATCTATTAAGCATGGTGAGGTAACAAATTTAAAGCACACATCTGACATAAATTGCTGGTATTATGGACTAGAACATAATTATTTACAATTGGATACACACAAGTTTAGATGATTTTTCCAGTGTACAAAAACAAGTGAACAAATCATACTAAGGGAAACAGTCACATTAGGTTTTGCTCTTTAGGCGTTGCTATATACCCCATATTTCATCTTTTCTCCCAGTTTAGTTCCTGCTAAACACTCTTCAAATTTTCTGTCCATTTCTTTACTCTGAGCTTCAGAGAAATGGTCCTTCCAGTCACCAACAATTCCTGCAAACATTAAATATTATACAATCATTTGTTAGAGAGAAAGGATCATCACTCCTTGGTTGAAGTTGTAACTAGCTTTCCATTGCAAGTCTGATTTTTGCACATTACAACCTTCACTTCCCCATCTATATCCCTAAGAACTGATCCTTTCTTCTTGTGCCTCTACATTTGAGGTTTGTGACGACAGCAGAATTTTTCAGCAATGTATGAGTTGAAGTGTAGAAGCCATTACTAAAATGTAGGACTTTTTTAAAATACAGGTAAAGTTCTTGGGATATCTTCTGTTTTAGTCATACCAGATCTCAGAAATAACTGGCCCCAGAAACATCCATTTTGTAATATTCAAGAATCATCATACACTCATTTACACCTGGTCTGATTTGGCCCCAAGTCTGAAGCTTATTTTCCTCGATAAGATGGTCTTCAAACTGCAAACTAAGCATGTATATTGTTAGGCCTGGTGCTTATTCTTAAATAAATGTAGGGGAAGAGATCAGATTCTCCATGTACACTCCACCATTAGCAGCTCTGTTCTTGTGTGCCACTCTCAGCCTGTGGCAGCCAGAGATCCTAACTCAGGGCCTGATAATGTCCCCATGATTCATAACCCACAGAGGGGAACTTCCACACATGAATCTGATGTATTCTCTATAAGGTGGGGTAAATTGTCTTCAGAACATCTTCCACTTTCTCTGGAGACCATGTGATCCACACATCAGGAGAGGTGGGCCAGTGGTGAGGCTGAGGGAGAGACAGACATAGTCTCCCCCACAACAGATGGGATTCAGTGAAATCCCAATGAAAGATAATAGAGCTCCAAGCTAATATGACCTACAGATAACCCCACTGTATCTCAGAGTACCTTCCTGAGCTAACTAGTGGTAGTGCCAGAGTCACTGCAGCAATTGTATTAGACAATTTCAACTTCTGCACTGATTGTGGCACTTCTACGTTGGCCCAAGATTCCACAGCCACCAATAACAGCCATGGAACTAGCCCAGGGACAGTCTGGCTCAACACCTATAGTTGGATGCACTCTAGATTTTGTCTTTGGCCTGGGATTGGAGGTGGATGTCACATGCTCATTACAGTGGGGGTTAGCAGTGCTACTCTAGAGGCATCAGAGAGGCCTTTCTCTGGCCATCCACCCAGCAATAAAAGGTTCCTGGATATTTTCCCAGCAAGACAGAGGTCCTGAGCTACAAACCCTTGCAGAGGCCTGTGCCTTCACATCACACCAGCAAGCTAGAGTTGCCAAGCCTGTGATGTCACAAAGGCCAAGACTTTTACAACCTCCCTAAAACACAGGGATGCTGGAGCCAAGACCTCATCAGAACCTGCATCTTCAGTTCACCCAGCCAGCTAGAGGTGCTGTGCTAGTGACTTCACTGCAAGGGAGTGGTGATCATTTATAGGGATTTTTTAGAAATGTACCTTTACGGAAGAGAATTTTCCCAAATGTTCCATGGGTTTTGAAGGATTTCTCTTTCATAGCTTCAAAGCTGCTCTTCTCTGCAACAGTCTGAATCTCTTCCTCACTTAGGGAGAACCCAAAGAAGTCAGCTATTTTTTTCAGTCCTAATGTCTGATTCTGAAAACAAGGAAGATAAGAGTGAATATTATTGAAACAACATTCCATTTGGATCACACCTGTGGAGTGATTATAACAGTATCTCTATACTTTCACAGAGCAGAATTACTGTGAAAAATCTGCAACTACTTCATTTTTGCATTGCCAAGGAATTCTAACAGGTGTAACTTTCAAGCAGCTTCTGTCCTGAACTCCTTACTCATGCAAGTAGGATACTTTGTCTAAATGGAGAGTGGGCTCTATACTTGTTATGTGTGGCTGTGCATAGAAGTGAGTAATAATAATACCACCTAGAGCTTTTCAGTACATAATTGAATCCAGAGAGCATGTACCTGTTAATATTCATACACTTCAGGTGTGCTGAAGCAAAAGGCATTGCTAAGAAATGTGCAGATAATGACATGCCTGAATAAGGAATTCTGTACTCTTCGCACACCAAGTGATGGTGCATTTTGACAGATACAATAGTGAGCTGAAAGAGCTGTTCTAAGGGGATTTGACAACTGTGGACATAAAGATAAGAAGAAAACAAGGAGAATCAAATATGGTAATCAAATAAGGCAAAAAAAATTAATTTGCAGAACTTTTCATCTAGAATCGGGATGAAAGACCAAAAATTAAAATTTTGCAATATTTTGTTTCAGAAATGCTGAAATGTTCCTAAAGAGCAGTGTCTCTCAACCTTTCCAGACTAGTGTATCCCTTTCAAGAGTTTGATTTGTTTTGTGTACCCCCCAATTTACACCTCACTTAAAACCTGCTTGCTTACAAAATCAGACATAAAAATTCAAAAGGGTCACAGCACACTATTATTGAAAAATTGCTTACTTTCTCATTTTACCATGTAATTATAAAATAAATCAATTGGAATTTAAATATTATACTTACATTTCAGTGTATACTATATAGAGCAGTATAAACAAGTCATTGTATGAAATTTTAGTTTGTACTGTACTGTTTTTTATGTAGCCTGTTGTGAAACTAGGCAAATATCTAGATCAGGGGTCGGCAACCTATGGCACGCGTGCCAAAGATGGCATGCGAGTGATTTTTCATGGCACACGGGGTGGGCTGAGCTGCTCAGCCCGACGCTGCTCTGGGGTTTCCACCGCCGGCTCCTGCCAGCTGGGGTCCCCCCTGCCGCAGCCCCATTCAGCACCTGCTGCTGGCCTGGGGGAAGGAACCCCAGGCTGGCAGCGGGCTGAGACCCCAGCTGGCAAGGAGCTGGTGGTGGAAACCCCCGAGTGGTGGCGGGCTGAGCTGCTCACCCTGCCGCTGCTCTGGGGTTCTGGCTGCTGCCCCCTTGCCAGCCAGGGTCCCCACAGCCCCACTCACCTTGCTTCCAGTTGGAGTTCCAGCACAGGCCCCCTGCCAGACAGGGTCCAGGCTTCCGGCCCTGTTCAGCCCTACCAGCCACCAGCTCCATTTACCTCAGCTGCCGATCTGGGGTTCCAGCCGCTGACCTCCTGCCAGCCGATTAACAACCGATTGCTCAGAAGCCTGTGTGCAGCTTAAAGTATCCAAAAACATGCCACCAGACATTGGAAAACTCAGCAAGGAAAAGCAAGGGCAAGGATCACACTAAACTGATAAGTTCTGCATTTTAATTTAATTTTAAATAAAGCTTCTGAAACATTTTGAAAACCTTGTTTACTTTACATATAACAGTAGTTTGGTTATAAATTATAGATTTAGAGAGACCTTCTAAAAACGTTCAAATGTATTACCGGCACACGAAGCCTCAAATTGTATGCATGAAGACTCGGCACATCACTGCTGAAAGGTTGCCAACCCCTGATCTAGATGAATTAATGTACCCCCTGGAAGATTTCTGTGTAACCCCAGAGGTACACATACCACTGGTTGGGAACCACTGCTATAGTGGAAATGTTGTGGTGTTTCCAAAATGCAATATGATCTTTGGGATACCCAGCAGATCACCTACCAGGCAGGCGGCCTGGTAAGCTGGCCAGTCAAGGAGTCCAGTAGCTCAGGAAGCTAGGGAGTCAGGTGCTCAGGAAGCCTAGAGGCCCAGCCCTCTGCCTGTCCGTTCATCAAGCAGGCCTCCCTGAGAGACAGCCACCCAGACTCCTGATAGCTTAGGGAGCTGGGGAGCCTGGAAGCCCAGCTCTGCAGCTGCTCATCAGATGGGCTGCCAAGGAGCCTGGCTGCTGAGGAACAAGGAGTCTGAAAGCTCGGGACAACCTCAGTTCCACCACTGAGTCTGCCAAGAAGCATGGGAACAGAGAGGTGGGCAGATGGGGGAGCTAGCAGGAAAGCAGGCAGGCAGGGTGGCCAATAGGTCGGCCTGCCTGGTTTCCATCAAAAGTGTTGAAGCAATGTACATGTTCCCACAGAACACGTAGAGTCCATTGAATCAGCATTTTCTGTTGGAAAGCTGACGACCCCTGAGAGAGAGAGAGATTGCTTTAAGATTTTTCTAAATAGATTTAGTGTGGGGCCAAGGTACCACACTGCAGGCACTGAAGAAATTAGATCACCCTGTTTTTATTTTATTTTTTAAAATCATCTCCAAAATACCTTGGCAATTTTCAGCAAGCTTTCTAGGAAAAAAATCTACCCTACCCTATATCACAGCTGTAAAATTTCAGGTGAATTTATTTCAGTTTACTTGGGTGTCGGGATCATAATCAGACTGCAAACTGAACACGTTTTTCCCACCTAAACCATTATACAAGTGGTCACTATATGCTTTGTGGTAGCTGGGCATAATAGGAAGGCATGCTAAAGACAGCCTTGATTTGCAAATGGAAATTGTTATTAGATGACTTTGTGGATTTTGTCAGTGCTTCACACGCTTAATGTTACTGTAATTTAGGTTTTAATGCAATATGTAGACTATAATCCCATCCAGCTCACTCATGTGTGAGATTTGGAGAAGTCCACATTTTAGTCCACATTGGTTACAGATGGCCATATCTTATTGTCCTCCATTTTGGCAAAATTTCCCACTAAAGACAATTAAAGTTTAGACTGAGTGAGGACTGAAAAGCTTGGTCCGTTTTATTGTGAAGATGTTCGGTCTGAGTTTCAGAGATGCAGCGCACCCACATGCCCCAGCGAAACCAGTGGGAACTGTAGATGCTCAGTATTTTTTAATATTAGGCCACTGGCTCATGTTAACAGTATATGTTAAAAAAATCTTAGGGCTAAATCAAGGCCTGGTGGAAGTGGGTGCAAATCCATTGAAAGGTAATGACGTTACACCTGCTTACAGCAAGGCTGATGTTGGCTCTTGTTAATCACTTCCCCATGAAGTGGATACTATTAGATGTAGGACTTATTCGTTCCAAAGTCTCTTTGGGGCTTGGCTACACTTACAAGTTGCAGCGCTGGAAAGCCTCCACCAGCGCTGCAATTAGTAAGTGGCCACACCTGCAGGGCACTTCCAGCGCTGCAACTCCCTGGCTGCAGCGCTGGCCATACACCTCACTCGGCATGGGGAATAAGGATTCCAGCGCTGGTGCTGCAGCGCTGGTCATCAAGTGTGGCCACACACCAGCGCTGTGATTGGCCTCCAGGGAATAAGGTGTATCCCAGAATGCTTTTATAAATTACTCTCTTTGTTTTGTTATGCAGCCTTTCTTTGTTTTGTTGTGAACGAGCTCCAATCGGAGCTCCGTTATGTACCTGGCTGTAAACAATCAAATGAGAGGCAGGCAGGGAGGGAGAGTGAATGAAACAGAACGGAGCCGTTTGAACTGCTTATCTATAAAAACAAACACTGATCACAGCAAACAGGAGTTATCTATACCTGGCTGTGAACGATCAAATGAGAGGCAGGCAGGAAGAGTGAATGAAACAGAACGGATCGCTCCGTTGAACTGCTTATCTAAAAAAACAAACACTGATCACA
>RQSS01100326.1:0-10697 GCA_003846335.1 Cuora mccordi | reverse complement strand
AGCCTCTGTTCGTCAGAGGATGGAGATGGATGGCAGGAGAGAGATCATTTGATCATTGCCTGTTAGGTTCACTCCCTCTGGGGCACCTGGCATTGGCCACTGTCGGTAGACAGATACTGGACTAGATGGACCTTTGGTCTGACCCGGTACGGCCTTTCTTATGTTCTTATGAGGTGCTGCTCCTTCAACCCCCAGGGCGTACACCCAGGTAACCACAACCCCTCTCCTTGCCACCTTGCTGTCTGCTCCAGCCGCCTCCTGGAATACCATTCCCGGTGGCCGGGGCCCCTTTCCCACCCTCACCAGGGAGCACGGGGTGCGTTGCCTCTTGGTGTCAGCCTTGCCTCACATAGAAACCTACATGCGGGCATTGGCACGGGTGGTGGGGCCCATGGCTGTGGTGGCAGCCTCTAAGGTGTTTGGAAAGGTGGAGTTCTTCCTGGTGTCGGAGGCCACTGCCCAGGAGGTGGTGTAGAGAGGCTTGGTGGTGGGAGTCGTTCATGTCCCCCTTGAGTCTTTGGAGGACCTGGGGATATGGGTGGTGTTCTCCTCTGTTTCTCCCTTCCTCTCCAATGCCACCCATTTGCCATTCCTCTCCACCCTGGGGAAACCCTTGTCCATCCTCAGCCCCCTTCTGTTGAGCTGTAAGGATCCCGCCCTTCGCCACATTTTGTAGTTCTGCTGGCAGGTGCAGATTTAAGTACCACTGGCAGCATGTGACAGGGAGGCTCTGGAGGGGTCCCTTCTGGTGCCCCATTGAGGGGCCCAGTATTGGGTTTACTACTCTTTGGAGGCCCGGTGCGCTCTCTGCCAGGTGGCGGGGCACGTCTGGAGGGACTGCCCCCTTGCGCGGCTTGGAGCGGCATCTGGGACCCCTGATACTCAGAAGGGCATTGGCCCTTTCATCACCTGTGGCCCTGATTGCCTGGGGTCACCCCTCCTCCCTCTGTGACCATTGTCAACTCTGCCATCATCTGGGCTGAGTTCTTGGCGAGTGGGGTCCTCCTTCTGTCATGCAGGCGAGCAGTGCTCGCCTTGCTTCCGAAGAATGGGGACCTCTGTCACCTTAGGAATTGGTGTCCCGTCTTGCTCCTTAGCACAGACTATAATGTCGTGGCGAAGGCCATCTTGCTGCGACTGGGGTCTGTGCTGGTGGACATGGTCCTGACCAGACCTACACCATCCCGGGCTGTACCATCTTTGACAATCTTTATTTGGTCTGGGATCTCCTTGAGCTTGGGTGTAGGGATAGTCTGTTGTTTACCCTCCTTTCCCTGGATCAGGAGAAGGCATTCGACTGGATGGACCACGGGTATCTCCTGGGCACTCTGCGGGCATTCGGCTTTGGGCCCCGTTTCGTGGGTTTTCTCCAGGTGCTGTACGCTTCCACAGAGTGCTTGGTCAGGCTCAACTGGACCCTGACTGCACCCGTCGACTTCGGGCCGGGAGTGAGTCAAGGCTGTCCGCTGTCAGGCCAGTTGTAGACTCTGGCCATTGAGCCCTTCCTCCATCTCCTCCAGAAGAGGTTGACGGGGTTGGTGCTCCATGAGCCAGGGATGTGGCTGGTCCCATCAGCGTAGGCTGATGATGTGCTCCTCATGGTCCAGGACCCTGGCAACTGGTGCTGGTGCTCTGTACTTGGCAGCCTCCTCTGCTTGGGTCAGCTGGGTCAAGAGCTCTGGCCTGATGATTGGGGCCGGGTGGCAGGCGAGCTCCCTCCCATCCGTGCTTCAGGCCATTCAGTGGGGCGCGGGTTCACTGCTCTATCTTGGCATTTATCTTTCTGCCATGCATCCTTCCCCACTGGAGAACTGGCATGATTTGGAGGGCAGGGTGGTTGAGCAGCTGTGGAGGTGGGCAGGACTGCTCCAGTGCCTCTCCCTTCACGGGAGGGCACTGGTGCTTAATCAGCTAGTCCTGTCCATGCTCTGGCACTGGCTCAACACCCTGTGCCCGGCCCTGGGGTTCCTGGCCTGGCTCCAGAAGTTAGTTCTGGAGTTCTTTTGGCCAGGACTGCACTGGGTCTCTGAGGGTTTTGCATCCTCCTCTGGAGGAGGAGGAGGACAGGGCCTGATGTGCTTGCACACACAGGTCCATGTCTTTCGCCTCCAGGTGCTGCAGAGACTCCTTTATGGTACAGGTAGCTTGGTGTGGAGTACATTGGCGCACGCCTTCCTCCGCCACCTCCGAGTGCTCCAATATGATTGGCAGCTATTTTATCTCCACCCGAGAGGTCTTCCACAAGACCTCTCTGAGATGCCGGTCTTGTGCCAGGACCTTCTCTGGACCTGGAAGCTGGTTTCGGCCACCAGCGGGGGCAGATCTCCTTGTGGAGCCCTGCTACACAATCCCCATCTTTGTGTGCAGGTGGTGGAGACTCTCTCGGATCTCTTCATTGGGCCCCTGCCCCGTGAGCCTTCAAGACCCCCACCCCTTTGTACCCCAAGCCAGCTGCATGATTTGCAGCCAGTTCATTTTTGAACTGGGCCACAGGACCATCTCTACATACTCACGCTCCACACACTTCATTTCCCCACCCTCATGTCCCGCCCCGCTACTAAGTGGTGGGACCTTTTACCAGCTGCAGAGTGTGGGGGACCCCGGTAGGCCAGCCTGTATTCCATCCTGGTTCCATGGTCTGCCGAGGACATTAGTTGGTGGCTCCTTCATGGAGCCGTGAGCATGGGTGTGTATCTGGCATGGTTCACCCCTCTTCCCGA
Organism: Cuora mccordi; assembly: GCA_003846335.1. Classification (NCBI taxonomy): domain Eukaryota; kingdom Metazoa; phylum Chordata; order Testudines; family Geoemydidae; genus Cuora; species Cuora mccordi. The sequence goes on along the minus strand of RQSS01100326.1, from coordinate 7,977 downwards.
CACTTGCCCTTTTTGCGGTGTGAGGGAGACCCTGGGACCTGTCTATCTGCAGTGCGCCAGGTTGCAGTCCCTCTTCTGGCTTCCCCAAAACCTCTTGTTGAGGTTCTGGCTGCACTTTTCCCTGCACCTTTTTCTATATGCTTACCCCATCCGTGGCCCCACGAAGTCATGGGACCACTTGTCAACCTCCTCCTAGCCATGGCCAAAGTGGCCATTTATAACACCAGGGAGAGGAGGTTGGCTGGGGGTGGAGCCTGTGACTGTGAGGCCTGTTTTCGTTCTTTCATCCCTTCATGCATCCGGGCAGAATACCTTTGGGCGGCATCCGCTGGCTCCTTGGATGCTTTTGAGAAGCAGTGGGCACTGTCTGGTGTTCTCGGCTCGGTGTTCCCTACTTATGGCCCTTTGACCCCCGCACCTGTCCCATCTTTTTCCTTTGTTGTCCCACAACTTTAGTTGAGGTCTGGGCTCAGTAGCTCCTCCCCAGTGTGGGGGAGGGGCCTTTAGCTGTTGGCAGGCTTCCACCCGCCCACTTCCCAGTACCCAACAGGATCACTGTCCTGTAGCCATCTGGCCTGACCCTGTCACACTTGTTATAAAAGGCTGTATGAATGTATGTACATCATGTGTATGAGTGACTGCAAGTGGCTTTTTTCTTTTCCTTTGTGTATGTGATTAACTTTCTGTGTTTGTGGGTGTGTACATCTGTACTGGTTATTTGTGGTGCTCATATGCATCGTATGTGTGTGAAGTTTCTTAAAATACTGAAATATTACGTAGAGGACGTAGGGCTCTTGGACTGTTAGATAAACTGTGTATATGCATTAACATTCCACAAAAACTGTACTGCAGTTTCTTCATATCTGTGTGGGACCCTCATGTATCCTACCAAAACTTGGCAAGCCCCAGGAGCGTTTGTACACAGGGTGTGAGTCCAGAAGCTTATGCCTGTCTAATGATAAGTGTTACAAAACATAAGATGCAGCCGTGACATTAGATCTTCTGAAAATCTTGAAGGGAAGTTAAAAAGAAAACCAGCTTCTCCTTAAGGGACAGTTTTGTGAGCAGTTTGACAGTTGCAGGTTTCATGTTGTAATTTGTTAGCTATCAGCCCCAATTGAGAACGTTTTATGCGTTATCAGTGTGTTTGTATGTGTAGAAAGGAGGCTATTTTTATTATTGCTATGCATTTTGCAAAATGCTTCAGTAATATATATGTTGTTAGTGCGAAATATTTATTGGCAAAGCACTTTTTGTTAAATCTTAAGGAGGAAATTTGTTTGTATTTACTGCCCCACAAATACTTAAACATAGTGTTTCCCATAGGTCAAAGTTTTATTTTATTGATTATATCTCAGTTTAACCACTTTGGCAAAATTGCCATCTGTGGTTTAATAGCATAATAAAATAAGTACCTTCCATAACCCACAATACCTAAAGTTCTGTTAAAGGTTCTACATTATAAAAAGAGCCCCTTCATTTACTATAACAGCATGTAATATAAGGAAGCCACAATTAAAAAAAAAAAAAAAACCCCAACCCAAATTTCTTTAGAGGGCAACTGAAAGAACTATACAAAATAAAAATTAAAAAAACCCAAACATGTAACAAAGGGAAATTTTGGTTGTAGTGAATAAAAATCAGACACTAAGAATTGTAGAAAATTGATTAGGGAAACAAAATGATACAAAGAGAAATCCACGGCAGCAGAGTTAAAGACAATAAGAAGAAGGACTTTTTAAAAGTATATTACAAACAAAAGAAATCCTAACAATGGTATTGGTACATTATTGGATGGAAATGGTAGAATTGTCAATAATAATGCAGAAAGTCACACGTGTTAAATAAACATTTCTGTTCTGCATTTGGGAAGAAGTCAGATGTAGTCATATCTGATGTTGATGATGGTAATGATGCAATACTTTCTATTTCAACAGTGACCAGGGAGGATGTTAAAAAGAAGCTACTAAAGCTAAATATTTTAAAATCAGCAGGTATGGATATCTTGTATCAAACTGTTTGAAAAGAGTTGGGTGGGGAGCTCTGTGGATGTTAATGCTGATTTTTCAAGAAGTGTTGAAATGCCGGGGAAGTTCCAGAGGATTGGTAGAAAGCTAGTGTTATGCCAATATTTAAAAAGAGTAAACAGGATGATCCAGATAATTATAGGCTTGTCAGTCTGACATTGATCCTGAGCAAAATAATGGAATATCTTAATAGAGAATTAAAGGAGGGCAATATAATTAATGCAAATCAACAAGGATATATGGAAAATAGATCTTGTCAAACTAACGTGATATTTTTTTTATGAGATTACAAGTTTGGTTGATAAAGGTAATAATATTGTTACTTAGACTTCTGCAAGGCATTTGACTTGGTAAGGTATGACATTTTGATTAAGAAACTAGAATGAGACAAAATCAACCTGGTGCACATTAAATGAATGAAAAACTGTCTGAGTTCTCCAAATGTAATTGTAAATGGGGAATCATCACTGAGTGAGTATGTTTCTAATGCAGTCCCTCAGTGGTTGGTTCTTGGCTGTACTATGCTATTTAACATTTTCATCAATGACTTGACTTGACAATGACTTGACAAAAACAAAATCATTACTGAGAAAGTTTGCAGATGACAAAGACTAGGGGAGTGGTAAATAATGAAGAGGACAGGTCACTGATACAGAGTGATTGGATTTCTTGGTAAACTGGGCAGAAGCAACTAATATGTGTTTTAATACAGCTAAATGTAAATGTATACATCTAGGAACAAAGAATGCAGACCATATCTTCAGACCTCCTCAGCTGCCCTGGAACCTGTATGGTGCATATAAAAGCTGAGAGGCAGCTCCAACCTGCCCGCCACTGCCTGGCTCCTCCTCATCTCTTCTGTGGCCTCCCTGCTGCTGGTCTTCTCGCCCCAGGAACTTGATGCCTTTTTGTCCTCAGACAGGTACATTGGCCTCTGTGCACTATGCCCCCTTGGTGCGGGAGATGAAGGTTCCCCTGCCCAGAGGATGTGGAGCCCCTGCGGGGCAGGTTCTGGGACAGGGGGGCTGCAGCGCAATGGAATTGGTGCCTCGCTAAGACCCAGGAGGAACTGGCTGGGACAGTGGTCCCCAATTTTTTCATCTGGTGGGTGCCAGACGAAGGACCGGGGTGGCGTTGGAGCAGCCACTGAAATGCCGCCGCATTTTGGCAGTGACACCTCTCGATGACGTCACTTGTCGGCAGCAAGTGACATCATCGAGAGGCGTCGCTGCCGAAACACCGCAGAAATTCGGCAGCATTTCGGCGGATGCTCCACCGCCGGCTAAGACGTGGGCACATTTAGCGCGTTGGGGACCCCTGGGCTGGGAAGTATGGCTGGACTCCCTGCCTCTGGGCAGCAGTGGGAAGTGAATCACACTCCCTGCTGCGTGGAGTGCCTCGGGATCACACATTCCTTGCATGGTCTCTGAGCCCTGGGGCTGCTGCTGGGGACCCCTGAGCCCTGGCTGCAACCGGGAGAGGTGAATCTTGAGCAATAACATTCCTGCTGCTCCCCAGAGACTCTCCCAGTGCAGAGACCTCAGCCTAGCTAGGGTATCCCTTGCCTGGACTCAGACCCTGCTCCCAGGGAGGGCACCATTTGGAGGGAAGGTAAGAGACCTTCCTCTCCTCCCACCGGGGGAGCAGTGCCTTCCCATTTCACCTTGACTGCAGGGGGACGGTTTGGCCCCAGGTTGCTCCCAGCTGGGCTGGCTGTGATTCCCTGCCGGGCTGGCTGTGATTCCCTGCCAGGGGTGGCTCTAGGCATTTTGTCGCCCCAAGCACGGCAGGCAGGCTGCCTTCGGCGGCTTGCCTGCGGAGGGTCCGCTGGTCCTGCGGATTCAGCGGACCTCCCGCAGGCGTGAGCCGCGGGACCAGCGGACCCTCTGCAGGCCCGCCTGCAGGAGGTCCACCAAAGCCGCGAGACCAGCGGACCCTCCGCAGGCATGCCGCCAAAGGCTGCCTGCCGCCCTCGCGGCGACCGGCAGAGTGACCCCCGCGGCATGCTGCCCCAAGCACGCACTTGGCATGCTGGGGCCTGGAGCCGCCCCTGTTCCCTGCCCTGTGCCCAGGAAAGCTGCTGTCAGCTCCCATTCTTTGCAGGGTGTATGAAGCCAGCCTGCACTGTGCTGAGGACTGGGATAGTGACATGTTGGGGGACAGAGAAGGGAGAGCGTGCTGCTGCATGGGAGTGCTATGCTCCTTGCTCCTTCTGCGCACACATGGGTTTGCTTGCATGCCCCTCGCCGTGTCAGCTATACCTACAAACATGCATTGCACTCCTCTGCAAACAGTCGGTGTGTTCTTGTACATGCCTGCCTGCCTTCCTATCATCTGAGTGTTTCTCATTACTTGCTATGAGATCAGTGCACTAACGGCTTGGACAACGAAGTGCAGCATTTGTGCACAGTTACTCTTCACGTGCCATTTAAAACAAGAAATCAATAATATTCCTTTCTAACACAGTTTTACCACCCCCGTACTGCCCTCATGTCTATTAGGAGAGTGGCTTTATTGGGTTAGGTGAAGGAGGAGACTCTAACTGAAGAGATTACTCCTAAGGATCAGTTTTGCTGATGAGCCTTTAATTTCCTCCACCAAACCCCCTTGCTCTGAATCTAAACGAAAAGTTGCTGCTGCTTTTGAAAGTGGTATTCTTGAGCCTTCTCCATTTATGGGGCTTATATTGCACTGTGTGTGCTCTGAAACAGGGCAGCCCTGTGTACCTCTTGCAGGGACAAGCCGCATATCAGCTATTCGGGGGGGGGGGGAGAGGGGGAAAGCGGTGCACAAAAGGGGATTGAATAGGGTGACCAGAGACAGCAAGTGTGAAAAATTGGGACAGAAGGTGGGGGGTAATAGGATCCTATATTAAAAAAAAAGATCCAAAAATCAGGACTTCTGGTCGCCCTAGGAATAAAGGGGAAACAGGCATGTGTAAAGGGGCTGGAGGCAGGTGGAGAGAGATGGGGTGTGTGAAAGTAGAATAAATTATATTGTAAAAATAAGAATGGATTAAAGAAATGTTGTATGTACCTTTAAGCAGAAATAAGAAATGTTGAAATACAGGTGCCAGGAAAAGAAACATTAGGCATAAACAATGGTGCTAATGACGAAACATTAACAGAAGATCAGTAATAGTTAGTAAGGAAATAAGAGATGCATGCCTAGCCCAGGTAAACGTATCAGATTCTGCTTCCTTTGTTATCTTGTTAAGTTCTCACCCTTTTATCTGTATAAATAAGATAGTTTGTGTCTTGCTGCAGGAACTTTACACTTCTTAAGCACTATGGGGGTAGGAACACCGCCCCCCGATCATAGAGCGGCTGAAGTGGTTCCCCCCCCCCACATCCGGTCAGGAGACACACTGATTAAGCGCCGACCAGGTGTTTACCACTGGAACACGCAATGCATAAAGCACCAATCAGGAGAGGGGGCGAGAAGTTGGACTGAGTTAGTACATGCGCATGATAGGATGATTTATGTAACCAATTATAATAAAAGGACGTGGAAAACTCCCGCTGGGGCGCTCCACTGGAACAGATTGACTGACTTGGCTTCATTATTTGCAACATCTGGTGACCCCGACGTGATTCCCCCTGCTCACCGGCTGGAATAGCCTTCGGTGCACCGAACCTCGCTGGAAAGTCCCGTTCCATGAGTATGGGCGGGGAACTGTCAGCTCAGCAGAAAGTTCATGCGAGAGAGCTGCAGGCTATTATACGACAGACTGGTGGGCCAGTCTCCCTGGGTCAGTTAGAGCAGCTACTTGTTGAAATCGATCGCCAATGTCCCTGGTACCCGGATCACGGGTCACTGTCAGTAGATGATTGGATAAAGATAGGGGCGACGCTGCATGCGGAGCCTCGAGCCGCGGTGCAGTGGCTCCTGCTTTGGCAGCGATGTAAGGAGGCTCTGGAGACAATCGGGGTTGGAGCGTCATCCAGGGCTATCCTTCTCGCCCCCGCGCCTTCGGCCCCTCCTCCTTACCCTCGTATCTTGCCCCCTAGGCCGCCTGAGGCGGTACCCGAATGCCATGACGCATGTTCGGGTGCAGATGGCCCTTCACGGCCGATTTTTCGGCTGTCCCCTTTTCAGGCAATGATACAGAGGGAAAAGGAGAAGGGAGAATTGAGCGGCGAGGAGATGGGGGAGTTATTGGCTGCGTTCCCAGTGACACATCGTCCTGGCAACGCAGAGGGAGAGGCTGAAGTGGAGATCACAGCCCTCCCTTATTCCGTTCTCTGAGAGGCGAGACGGGCGGTTACTGAGTCGGGATTGAAATCCACCTTCACCCGAGGCATGTTAGAAGGGATTGCAAATGGGTATAGCATGCTCCCCCAAGATTGGAAGGATCTTTGTAGATGCTTTTAAGCCCCGCGCAGTATGTTATTTGGGATAGTGAATTTCAACAGGAAGCATTACAACAGGGGCGGGCATCGGGGGGGGCCTATACTCCCGAGCAATTGTATGGAGCAGGACAGTTCGCCGCTATACGAGAGCAGGCTGCGAATATCCCTCTTGTAACGCTCCAGGTTGTGGGGCGCTGTGTTTTAAAAGCCCTGTTTAAAGTACCGGTGACGGGGAAACCCTCCCGGTCCTTTACCGTCACCCGCCAGGGCCCTCAAGAGTCGTATGTGGAATTTATTAACAGACTACAGGAGGCTATTCAGAGGCAGGTAGATAATCCTGATGCCCAGTGGGAATTGATGAGGAAACTCGCTTATCGGTATCCCCCTTGAGGGACTGGTGGATACTGGGGCTGACGTTACGGTCATCTCCGCTCGGCAGTGGCCGTCCACCTGGGATAAATCCGAAGTGCCAGCCATTTGGGGAGTGGGCGGATTGCAGGCTGCTCAACAAAGCACCCGATGGATTGCTATAACTCCGCGAGAAGTGGGAAAGGAGATTCTCCTTAAACCCTATATCATGGATATTGCTGTATCCCTATGGGGAAGAGACTTGTTAAGCAAATTTGGATCACATCTTACCATTCATGACTGAGTTTACTGCCCTTCCCCTTGTGTGGCTGACCACCACCCCTGTGTGGGTGGAACAGTGGCCACTGCCCCAGGAGAAGCTTTTTGCATTGTGTCACTTATGTGAAGAACAATACCAGGCGGGCCATGTGGAAAAATCCACTAGCCCCTGGAATTCGCCAGTTTTTTGTTATTAAGAAAAAATCTGGTAAATGGTGAATGCTCCATGATCTTAGAGCGATTTATGCTTGCATTTAACCCATGGGACCCCTACAGTGTGGAACCCCAAATTCCAATCTTATCCCATATGATTATCAGCTTATGATAATAGATCTTAAAGACTGTTTTTTTACAATCCCTTTTTGTCCCAAAGATAGGGAGCTTACTTTCCCCGGGGAGGTGGTGGCGATTCTTACCCAACTTTCTGGACCCCTGCCCCCGGGCACGATGGGGCTAATTCTCCCTCGTTCCCATGCCAGAAAAATGTAGGCTGCTAGGGAAGAGACTGAAATCCAGGACCTCTATGGTGGCATTTTCAGAAATGCTCCCAGTTCCACGCGCAGGGCCAGGTAGGCAGGCAGAGCTTCAGAGTCTCAATGCGTGGATGAGACGATGGTGTAGAGAGGAGGGGTTCGCGTTCATTAGGAACTGGGGAAACTTCTGGGATGGGAGGAGCCTATACAGGAGAGATGGGCTCCACCTAAACCAAAGTGGAACCAGACTGCTGGCACTAAACATTAAAAAGGTTGTAGAGCAGTTTTTAAACTAGGAGATGGGGGAAAGCCGACTGCTGCAGAGGAGCGTGTGGATCGGACACAGACTTCTCTTAGGGGAGAGTCTGATGATAAAGAATCTCCAGGTTACAGTCAGGAGCAGAGGAATGAGAAGTATAATGTAAGGGCCGGATCAGATGGTAAACAGTTACATAAAAAAGAATCTGGCATATCAGAAAAAGGCAGGCTAATAAACAG
>ML126975.1:0-10593 GCA_003846335.1 Cuora mccordi | reverse complement strand
CTCCCGCTCTCTTCCCCCCCCCCTTTAGACTGGGCATGCACTCTGCAGCACAGGGAGTCCCCCTGCGCCCTGGCTCTGGCCGCCCTGTAAGATTTTTTTGTTTTGTTCTTTTTCCCTGCTTTGCCGGCTGTGCTGTTTTTTTGTTTGTTTTGGTTTTTTTCCCCTGCTTTGCCACTCTGGCTGCGCCGCAGGGTTTTTTTTGTATTTTTTCCTTGCTCTGCTGCTGCGGCCGCACCCCCACCCTTTTTTTTTTGCTTGGGGCGGCAAAAAAGCCAGAGCCAGTCCTGCTTGATGCAAAACCCGCCCCCTTTGTTGATTTTAATTCCCTGTAAGCCAACCACCCTTCCCCCTTCAAAATAAAATAACTATCATTTGAAACCATGCATTCTTTCTTTATTAATTAAAAAAAAGGAGATAATGGACAAGGTAGTCCGGGTGAGGTGGGGGAGGAGGAAAGGACAAGGCCACATTGCTTATTGTAGCCACACTAAAAATCAAACTGTGTGAATGAGAGCCTTCTGTTGCTTGGGCCATCCTCTGGAGTGGAGTGGCTGAGTGCTCGGAGCCTCCCCCACTGTGTTGGGGGGACTCTGGTGTGTGTGTGAGTGAGAGAGAGAGAAACCAGCTAACAAAGTTGGCCAACACACCAGTCATGTGCTGCCCCCACTAAGGGGGAACCAACCCATTATCTCATCCATCACATTTCTCATAGGAACTAACAGGGATTGAATTACATTTTTGCATGAAACTGGGGCGAATTTAAAATTAGGATCAGGACCAGCTGTGCCCCCAAAAGACCAGGCCAACACTCCAAACTGGACCTGACCCACATCTGTCCACAGACTAAACTGGACCTGATCCTTCCTAAACCAGGGATGCTAGTGGAGGGATAGGGCTGGGTGAACTAGGGGAGGTCCAGTCTCCCCCATGGGTGCTGGTGGGGGGAAAATGGGGCAGCGGGTGGTGCTGGGGGGGATGGGTGGTGCTAGAGGGGATGGGTCAGGGGGAACTGGGTCTCCCCCAGGGGTGGTGGTGGTGGTGATCGTGCAGGGGGAACTGGAGGATGGCGTGGACTGCACTCTCAGAAAGTTTGCAGATGACACTAAACTGGGAGGAGTGGTAGATACGCTGGTGGGTAGGGATAGGATACAGAGGAACCTAGACAAATTAGAGGATTGGGCCAAAAGAAATCTGATGAGGTTCAACAAAGACAAGTGCAGAGTCCTGCATTTAGGATGGAAGAATCCCATGCACTGTTACAGACTAGAGACCGAATGGCTAGGAAGCAGTTCTGCAGAAAAGGACGTAGGGGTTACAGTGGATGAGAAGCTGAATATGAGTCAACAGTGTGCCCTTGTTGCCAAGAAAGCTAACGACATTTTGGGTTGTATAACTAGGGGCATTGCCAGCAGATCGAGGGACATGATCATTCCTCTCTATTCGACATTGGTGAGGCCTCATCTAGAGTACTGTGTCCAATTTTGGGCCCCACACTACAAGAAGGATGTGGAAAAATTGGAAAGAGTCCAGTGGAGGGCAACAAAAATGATTAGGGGGCTGGAGCACGACTCATGAGAAGAGTCTGAGGGAACTGGGATTGTTTAGTCTGCAGACGAGAAGAATGAGGGGGTATTTGATAGCTGCTTTCAACTACCTGAAAGGCGGGTTCTAAAGAGGATGGATCTAGACTGTTCTCATTGGTACCTGATGACAGAACAAGGAGTAATGGTCTCAGGTTGCAGTGGGGGAAGTTTAGGTTGGATGTTAGGAAAAACTTTTTCACTAGTAGGGTGGTGAAGCACTGGAATGGGTTACCTATGGAGGTGGTAGAATCTCCTTCCTTAGAGGTTTTTAAGGTCAGGCTTGACAAGCCCTGGCTGGGATGATTTAGCTGGGGGTTGGTCCTTCTTTGAACAGGGGGTTGGACTAGATGACCTCCTGAGGTCCCTTCCAACCCTGAGATTCTATGATTGTGAGATGGGAGAGGGGGAACTGGGTCTCCCCGAGGGGTGCTGGTGGGCATGATGGGGGAGGGGGAACGGGGTCTTCCCCAGGGGCACTGGTTGGGGGGATGGGGCAGGGGGAACTGGGTCCCCCCCCAGGGGCACTGATGGGGGTAGTCGGGAGTGCTAATTTCTCTGGTTGGAAGCCAGGCTGTCACCGAGCCCATCCTCGCCTGCTCTGTCTCCTTTGTTTCTCCATTCCAACAGTGTTCTGTTTTTGCATACCCTGCTCTTCCTAACCTAACCCTGACACCACTCCTCTTTGCTCTCCAGACACAGCCATGTTGTGCTCCCATGTTCAGCTGCCCCTGCAGCGAGGTGTTAACATTTAGTCATTGTGGTTTTCATTGTCTCTATAGGTTATGCCATTCCAGTGTGTTGATTCCAGCCCAGAAAGTCCAAGCAGCTCTATGTCTGAGATATCTACCTTCATCTCCCATGTCCCAGGGAGAAAATCAATTCTTTCCCCCAATGGAGAGCGCTGCCAAGGTGATAGATACAGAATCTTAGATAGTTCATAAAAATATTACAGACAATTTCCACTTTGTCACATCTCTTTCCCCTTTGACATCAAAGTGAGTGAGATCTCTTCAACCAGTGACCTGGGAGTGTTCAAATCTCCTGCTACCTTGGGACTCAGATGCCTTCTAAGTTCAGGTAAAACCACAGATGTTTTCCATGCAGGCCAAAACCAATTTCCCATCCACTTGGTAGTTTTTCTACCGGGCAATTTCAAGATTCTTAGAGCACAGACTTTCATTACTCAAACAGACCATTTTTTTGGATGACGCTAGCAGGGTGCACATGGGGAGTTTTCATGGGCCTCAGGCCACCTTCCAGAGGGTTTAAACCAAGATGGAAACCTGCCACTACCCCCTTCCACTCATCTTCCAGGGAGTGAGGAGGGCCGTGAACCCACCTTCCTCCATATGTCAGCTGACTTGGCCACAGTTGGGGTGTCTTTACCCCTTGGTTGTGGTAGGGAGTGACCCTTTGAGTATTTGGGAGAATCAGCATAGGGAAAATGCTCAGAGGCAGAAAACTAAGCACCTGGAAACTGTTACTGCAAACATTTAGGCACCAAGTGATTGTAGGCACTGCAGGGTTTGGCCGCAGATGAGCAGGGTTTTGTGAATCCCAGTGTGTCCTGATTCTGGGATTCTTTTGTAGGTACCTAAAGTGGCAGGAACCTAAGTCCTCTTATGAATCCATCCAGTGGTAAGGAAGGGGAGCCACACACAGCCAATAACATCACGTAAGGAAGCGATTCACTAACTACAGCTCCCATCAGGCAGCAAAACAGCAGGAGCAAATGAGCTCTACTGCAGTGCCCCAGGCTCTGCTAAAGCCCAGTGAACGAGCAAAGGGAAAAACCTCTCAGTCTTCAGGTTAGAAGCTCTGTGGGGCAGAGACTCTGCCTCACTGTGTGACTGGAATGGACTAAGCACACTGTAATGTTACCAAAACCAAACACTTACTGATCATCATGAGTGCGCGTTTCTGCAGCCAAATTTACACTCAAAGTATGAGAGCAGCAGTTTACCCCTGACAAACCTGGGAGAGGGGCCCTGTGACGCTGACAGCTCATCTGAGTGAGTGTGTGGATGAGGAAATATCAAGCTAGTCTGTAGTTCCAGCGCTGGAAGATCCCTTACCTGCTGAGTCCTGTAGGGACACTTCCTCCAAGCAGCTTCAGGGTCCTGCAAAGCTCTCAGTTTTTCTAGCATCCATGAGTTTGCACTTCCTGTGAAACCTTCCTTTGCTGAGGTGGTTTCACCCATTCAGCACAGGAGTCACAGCCAGGGAGTTTCACTCTGTCCTGTTCATTAATTTACTGCATTTGTAACTGAATGGAATCGCTGCCCGTTTCTGCTGCTCCCACCAGCTACAGAAATGAAAGTAACTCAGTAGCTGGGAAGTTATGGTAACAGGAATCCTTGTCACATGCTGAGTAAAGTACAAGGATCAAAGTCCTCTTAAAGAAACATCCCCAGCAGTGCCAGTGAGTGACAGATTTGGAACCGACCCACTCACTTTGGCAGGTGACACTCAGCTCTGGCCTGTTTCTTCCTGCTCTCTGAGAAACAGTAACATAAAAAGCAAATTATATGTAAAACCTCTGTCCTCCAAGGTTTCCATCTCCTGGGGGTGAGGGAAAGAAAGCCTCATATTTTCCTGATTGTGAGGGGTATGGCAGAGCCAGGCGCTGCACGGACTTTCAGCTAGATACTTGGGGTAACTGATGAGTTTTCTTGTGCAACCAAAATACAACAGATTGTCCGAGCCCCAGGCCATTGTCCCTTCATGCAACTGCACAGTCTGGGGCAGTGCTGGTCTGGCAGGGCCTCTGGGGGTGAGAGTTCTCTCACACTCCATGTCCAGGGGATGCCTGGCCTGTCTCCTGACAGCACTGGCACTAGCACTAGTCATGATGGTGGACACCAGTTCCCTAGGTAGACTAAGCTCCACTGATTAACTGTGCTGAGTCACTGACCATTTATAATGAAGGGCTGTGTTATCGCAGGCTAGGGCAACTGAAACCATTCAAACTATCCCAAAACAAAGGAAAGATAGGAAGACTAGTAAGAAGGTACTTGGCAATCCTCTGCCAAAGGTTTCTTGGGAGGGCTGCTCTGTTTCTTCCCCCATCATAGGAAACTTTGCCATGCCAATTGGCAAATTCTTCTGCAGGCATCATAGCAGCACATAGGCAAGCAGCATATGGATCCAGCCTGCAGCTGCACACACAGAGGAGCTTCACCCTTGCATCCTCAGTTACTCTCATGAGTGAAAAAAGCTACTGGAAAACAGTGCCAGTATTCAGAACAGTGTCTTGTAGTGATACCTCTCTGAAACCCCACTCCCCTTTGTCTTATCTTGCCCGTCCCCCTAGGGCAAAACTTATCATGCCTGGGGCTCCCACCGTGCCGTGTGCCAGCCAAGGGAAAGTGATACAATTGTGTTCTTAGCTCATTTGGATCAAGGGTGAGAATTCACTCACAATAATGCCTCTGTGTCTTGTTTCTTTAGCATATGTACATGTGTCCTTGAGGTCTCCTCCTGATCACCAGCTGAGCGGCTCCATCTGATAAGGATACAAAACAAGAAAAGTAAGGAAATGATGTTCCGGGAGGTGCTGCAATTCTCAGGTGCTTAGGATTGTAAGCAGAAAGCATGGGGAGAAGCTGTCAATGAAAAACTGTGAATGGATAGTCAAGATAGGAAACAGGCAGGAGCACAGAAGGAAACTTCTCCCTCTTAGTATCACAAATGTTATGCAGAGCACACAGGTGCTATGACAATGGAAATATTTTTCTCACTGAAGTCTAACCTGCCAAAAAGGCAGCACCAGTGCCTCTTTAAGTGACCAAAGACACATTCAAAGTCATTCTGCACCAGCTGTGCCTGTTGTTGAAGCACTCATTGCTGCAGACTTCAAAGTTGCCAGTGTAAGGCTTTATGAGCCACAGGAGCAGGAGTAGGTTGGGTCTCCTAGGTTCACTATTGACATTTCCATATTGCTAATGGAAATCTTCTGGTCTGGAAAGAAAGTCCCTGTTTGCAGCTTTCTGTACTGGCCAGTGTTCCTGAAGATGCATGTTTCATGCACCTCCCAGATCAGCCTGCACCGATGTTGGTGAAACTGTCACACGTCAAAGGCCCCCTTCCTCAGGGGGCCCCCTGGGGGAGGCAGATCAGCATTTTATATGCATTATATATTGTATATTGCTAATACTGTTGCAAGCATTGCAGGGCATTTTGGGAAGGGTCAAAGGTGTGCGTGTGAAGTGGAAAGTTTCTTTGCAGGCTGCAAGAGGCCAAAGGAGAAGGAGGAAGAGAGCAGAAAACAGGGTAACTCAACACTGCAGCTACCAACTCTCCCCCCACCCTCTACACACACAGTTCAATGATGCTCCTACTGACTTTCAAGCAATCTTATTGCTGTGAGTAGAGATTGGGGAGGAGATGTAATGTGAAGATCACTGTCTATTATTTTATACTCTCCTCCTCTCTTCGAGGATTACTCCCCACTGGGGTGTAGACAAAACAGTCCCCTGTGTATGTGAGATTCAAAGAGTCTATCAGGAGAACTGTAAATTTCTTGTTTGTACCATCTGTGTATGTGACGTTTGAGATGTCACTGGGGATGATATGCAAATCTTTTGTTTACAGTCCTCCTGATGGCAAATGGTTGCCTCAGCAGTTAATAGCTTTCCATCACCTGTCATCAGTTCTTTTTGTCTCTGAGGAGCTAGTCTGTGGGCATTCCCAAGAATTACAACATATTTCACTAACAAACATAGTAAAATCTCATAGCTCCACATACACCGTTAATGTACACATTTTAACAGAACAATGATATTCAGTAAATTATGAATTTCAAATGATACTTCACAAGGCATACTTTGTACAAAATAGATCATAACCATATAACAGTGGTGAACATAGGGGTTCAGTGTTTTATATGGGGTGTAGTGTGTCACAGTGTTATGTAAAACAAGGTGGGATGAACTGTGCCCGCTGCCTTAGAGACTCCATTGTGGGGTTCTTGTGGGTTAAGGTTCTGGATTCTAAGGAATAAAGTCACGTTACACTGGAACCTTCCAGCAAGAGTACTGATGTCTGTGTTTAACTTCTCTGTGTGTGCTGTGACCATCACAGTTCTCAGTGCGGGTGGGGGAGGGAATTCTCCTTTGTTCTCAGTGAGAGCTGCGGGTGCTGAGTATTTATGAAAATCTGGCTAATTAAGTCATTTTTCCTGACTAGCACAAGAGAGCCCTGGATATGGTCTGAGCATTGCTACGTAGAATATATCTGAAAATACCAGCAATAAAAGTTGAGGCCCAAAATTGGCTGACACAAATTCTTACCTTAATTTTTATAAAAAAAAAGGTTGTGATTTTATGTGTTATTATCTACCAAATAACTTGGTTAATACTGAATGAATATTTAATCACTGTAATAGTAAGACTGTTGTATTTGTAAAGCACTATTCATCTGAAGTCTCATAGTGCTGCACTGCTGGTTAGTCTATGATATGCCCAGTATTACCTAATTGTTATGTTCACAGCACACACACACAGAGTTGAAACCACACATAAACACTCTTCCCAAAAGGCTGCAATGTAGCACTGTTCTATTTCTAAGAACCCAGAACTCTAACATGCCACAGCCAAATACAGAGAGAGACAAAGCAGGCTGCTCCCTAAGGCAGCGGGGCCAAACCAAATCCACTCTGCTCTAGGCTGGCTCTTTGCAGACTGACTGCAGAGGACCCAGATGCATGCTCCCAAAAGAGCCCTTTAGCCTGCAAGTAGGACCAGGAATCCCCTCAGGATTTCAAGTGTCAGTTTGTAATTTTTACACAGTTTTCAATATACACCACTAACCACTTAACAAAGGACCCTCTAGTCAGCCATTGCTACAAGGCCCAGGGAAGAAGACTTTGGAGGAATTTTTACTTTGAATCTATAGGCTCCCACATCGATGTGAGAGCTGCACTATGGGCCCCATCCTGCAGTTCAGACTCTGGCAAAATCCCGTCATCTTAAATGAGAGTTTTGCCCAAGTCATAACTGAGGATCAGGTCATAACTTGTACTTAATTGCTCAGAAGGCCATAAACAGAGAGCTCCACAGCCAGCATTGCCCATGAATGTACATTGTGGATTTTTATTTCACAGTCACAGTGGGACAGATCCTACCTTCCCTGCATAACCAGGTTGATGAGAGTTTTGGCAGTGCTAACAATAAAGGATCAGGCCCAAAACATGCAGAAACAAACTTTTAGCTAAAAAGCATCTTGATTTCTAGAAAAAAGGTAAATATTTTTTTCTGTATTATCTATTAAGTAACTTTGTTAATACAGAATGAGTAGTTCATCACTCTAATAATAACAATGTTTATATGTTAATCACTAGTCATCTGAGATCTCATAGTGCTGCACTGCTGATAAGCATATGGTGTGTCCAGTATCACATGATTGTTGTGTTCACAGCATACCAACAGAGAGTTAGAAACAAAACAAATACTCTTCCTGGAAGGTTGCAGTGTAACGCTGCTTTTTATCCAGGAATCCAGAATTCTAACACACAACAGCCAAATTACAGAGATAGACAAAGCAGGCTGCTCCCTGAGGCAGGGAGGCAGAACACAGCCCACCTGGCTCTGTGCAGAGTGACTGCAGAGGCCACACACTGCATGCTCCTTACAGAGCCCTCTAGCCTGCAAACCTCTCAGGATTCAGAGTGACAATTTGTGATTTCTACATAGTTTTCAATACATCACACTAACCACATAGCAAGGACCCTGTCATCAGCATCGCCCCAGGGCCCAGAGAAGAGGAATCTGGAGGAATTTTTAATCTGACTCTCCAGGCTCAAGTTTTGTTTGTATTAAAATCCTGCAAAAACATATTTTGGGCCAGACTCTCTCATGTGGCTGAGCCCCTCTGAGCACAGGGGAGTTGGGGGTGTCAGGGAGCTGGTCACAACTCTCTGATTCTCAGGGCCAGTCTGCACTGGCTGCAGCTTGGGGATCAGTTAGAGCAGCCTAAGGAATACCTGAATTTATGCCAGTGGGGGATAGATGTAACATATCCTGTCCCTACTCGCTCCCTACCTCCAACACGCCCCCTCCCATTAACGAACTATGATCAGTAAGAAGAATAAAGCCTGGACTTTCATTGACTCAATAATAAAGCACAAAGGAGCCACATTTCACGGTATATTTCCCAGTGAGATTCTTCAGTGTCACCACTGTTGCAGTTTCCTGCCTTCATTCTGCACGTGTTTGCTCCCAAGTCAATGGCACTTTCTCTTGCAGAGCCATTTTTCCCCAGGGTCAATCCCGCGCAAGTGGCTCTCTGCATGATCCTGGGTCTCCAGGCTGTTCTCATGGCCCTGGCCGGTTACTGCTTCTGGAGGCGACACAGAGCAACAGGTGAAGTAACGAGGGGTGGGGGGGAATTTGGGGTGGGGGGAGAGATAAAAATGAAAAACAAAAGTAAAGATACCAGGATTAAGGGGCTTTGATTCCATGTTCAGGAGAGTTTCAGGCAACAGGTGGCAGGAGAAGGGTGAACGATGACTTCATATTTGAGCTGCGAAGTGTCAAATGGATTCACCCCTTCAACGCTCACGAAAGGATCCCAATCGAATGGGATTCTGAACTATTCTGTGGGGATCAGCCCTGCTTACATTGAAACACCCGTGGGGGGCTTAGTGAGCTGGGCTTGGAGCGCTGACATTTGTAACTTGGCAAGAAAAAATGAACAGAAAGGAGGAGGAGAAAGGGGATTTCTTCGGCTCCAGTTCTGCCCCTCCCCCTCTCCATCTAGATGAGTAGGAGCTACGAATGGGAAAGTAGTGATAATGGAGAGGTTACCTTCTCTACAGTGTGGTCACGGAGCACTGCCCAGAGAGAGCTCTCCCTGCTCTCTAGGAAAACCACTCCATGAGGGGCGTAGCTCCTGGTGGTGGGAGCCTGTCTACACTGGCAAGTTACTGCACTGAAACTTGCTGTGCTCAACCTGAGGGTGGATCTACACTGCACACTTCTGTCTGTAGAACTGCATCCCTCGCTTGTGGGTGTGAGGAATCCTCACCCGTGAGCAACTCAGTGATCCCGACCTAGCTCTCAAGGAGGTGAAGTACCTACCCCAATGGGAGAGGCTCTCCTGTCAGCGTAGGGAGCGTCTCCACTACGCGCTCCAGCGGTGCATCTGTACTGGTACAGCTGCAGTGCTGTAGGTGTAGACAGGCCCTGAGATCCTGCTACAGGGACAGGACAATAAACACTCTATTGTAGTACAAGTGCTCAGCAGTAGGTTTTCCTCTGATCACAAGGGGCAGAAATTGGCCTTCAGTGATCTGGGCATTTCTAGCAATGCTGGGGTTTTCAAAGCTGCCTAAGGGATCTGAATACTCAATTTTTGTTTAAATTAATGGGCACCAAGTGTGCAACCCCCCCAGCGCAGCTGTGAAATTCCCAGCCAGGGTTTTCTCACCTGAAGTGCTGTGTGGGAATTTACAAGTATCTGAAGAATTTGGAAGAGGAAATGTCTGTTACAATGATTTCCCAGTGAGGACAGAAGCAGGTAATTCAGAGAAGTAGAGAGGAGCTGTGCTTTGTACCTGTGAAAGCTGGAACTGGGTGTTATACCTTTAGAACTGTCACCTGTAAACCTTCTGCCTCTTGGAAATGGCAGCAACAAGGGCCAGGTGCAATATCTAGGGGTTTCTCTTCATCAATGCAACACAAAACCAGTAACCTGGGACAATTATATACCACCCTCTGGGTGTCTCTGCGAGGCAGTACTTTCCCTCTTACAAGCACAAAGTCTCAGTGTAGAAAGAAACTTTTAATAAAAGGAGGGAAATAACCCAGCATTAATTTGAGAAAACACCACAAACAGGGTTCATAAACATAAACAATGAGCCAAAGACTCAGGCAGTGTCCCTTCCCCTCAGGTTCGTAAGTCCAGCAGCCAAATGTCCCTTTAACATGCCCATCCCTTCTCTGCGCCCCACTCACACTTGTTGTTCTGGGTCAGCGCAGACCCAGAGTCCAGAGGTGCATCTGCAGAGTTC
>RQSS01100307.1:0-10976 GCA_003846335.1 Cuora mccordi | reverse complement strand
CATCCGAAGAAGTGGGTATTCACCCACGAAAGCTCATGCTGCAAAACGTCTGTTAGTCTATAAGGTGCCACAGGATTCTTTGCTGCTTCTACAGGCTCAGTATGCGACCAGAAGCATAATGCCAAAATATTACAGGAAAGGCTATCTCACTGATTTCCAGAACAGTTTTGCATACCAAAGTAATTCAGATAATTATCTGAATTTTGGGGTATCTAATTGCTTATCTGAACTGAAGTGAACTTCTGAACCTTTGGAGGTTTGCCTATAATTAGCTGAGAGTGACAAAGCAAATCGAAAATAACTTTCACGTACAATATCCCTGGAGTTAATAGCATTTTCAGGAATGGTTTTTAGGTATTAAATGCAGCTTCAAAAAGCTGTTTCTTCAAAAACTTGTACTACTTCATAAAAGACGGTGGATAGTACTCATTTTAGAAATGTTTTCCTTCCAAATGCAAAATGTTACACTGTAAGCACCCCCACAAAGCTAAGGTTAAATAATGTTATGGTTCAGCTTTCCTAAATGAACAAAGGACATAAAATTAAGAGCTAAAATGAGGGTAGAAAAGTAATGCATACCTCATGTGGTAAGATTGCCACTGCTCTGGGACTTTCTGCTAAGGTTAATGTCCAGAGAAAAAAAATATCATTCCAAAGCCTTTAGGTAAGGTGAAGTTAAGGTCAATCTCTTCAGGGTAAAAATTCATGCAAAACCATTGCAGGTAGCAAAACACAACCATTAAAAAGTCAGGAAATTCAAGGTTAAGAAACTCAAACATTTGAATCTGCAAATTCACAGGTTAGGTACCACTGCCTTGACTCTACTACTGATGTACATCTGGGGACAAATGTTCCTGAGATGTTCTTGAGGTCTGTAGGATGGGAAGCCCCTCTGCCATGAATCTTAAAATGTGCACAGGATCAGGACTTTGCCTGGATAGGTCCATCAACTCTCAGGAAAGCCATATAAGATTAACTGGGGAAGGATGTCCTTCCACTCTTCACTCCCCGAAAATCTCAAGGGGCTCCTTCCTGAAAAGCTGTGTGCCTGAGGAGGCTTGTGGCCACAACTCTCGTGCAAGCCTTAAAAGGCACCTCAGGGGTTTCCTAAACCCCATCCCCCCCATGAGCTATAGGAGGCTTGTTGAAGCCTCTAGTCTATTCTGTCAGCCCCAGCCCCAGCTCCACCCTTAAGAATCGGGTGGGTTCCCCCTCATTCTTGAAAGCCTTAAGAGACTTGCCAGGACCCCTCCCCATCCAGCTGCTGAAGATGTTAAATATTCTGCAAAGAATTTAAGGATATTTTTAGAGGCCAATCAAAAGTCCCTCTTCTCATATGTCACAGGAGGCTTGTTTGTCCCCATCAAGCCAAAATCATTTTTTTCAGCTCCCAAAACACATTTTTAAGCTTGCTGGAGAGAAGGATGACCATATTTAGGTTTGTTATTATCTGTGAAGCCTAACAAGGTCTGGGTGGTAGTGGTATTGCCTGGAAGAAAGTGGGTTTTTCTTAGCTGGAGTCAAGAGGACTCATGAGGTCTGTCAGAAGTGGCACCTTAACGGTTCAAAGAGAAAGGAGGGAGTAGATAGAGGTGGAAAACTCTTTTTTCTGTGACAAAGCCATCTAGTGACCATTTTATACTCTGAGGTCTATCCATGAAGAAAAAGGCTAAAACCGTTTTTTTCTGTAAAGAAATCTTATACACCCAGTAGACATTAAGTGACCCATTATAAGTCTGTTGGACCTTCAAGTTATCCTCAAGCTACTATTAATTATCTTAACTTTTAAAATTTTAATGTAAGCCATTACTCTTTGGCCTTGTTTCACTACATCTCAATTAGATGAGTTTAGTAAATTAAGCTTTATCTTTTCCCTCCTATTCAGATTTTGTGAAGCGGGGAACACAGAAGACTTTTTTACGCTTGGTAAACAACTGCATTTTGAGTGTCATAAGCCAGGAACCCCTTTTGTAATTGCAATTAAATTTTGAAGAAAAATTCTAACCCAGCCTCAGACCTATTTTTTTTACAGTATAAAATGGAAGGTTGTGCACTTAGACATTGGTTCTCAACCTATTTGTCATAGTGGGCCACATAAGAACGGCTATACTGGGTCAGATCAATGGTCTATCTAGACCAGTATCCTGTCTTCTGACAGTGGCCAATGCCAGGTGCCCCAGAGGGAATGAACAGAACAGGTAATCATCAAGTGATCCCTTGTCACCCATATGTAGCTCTCTATGGGTTATGTGGGCCGCATCCACACAATATATAATACCAGTGCCCTTGATATATAATCCTGGGGTGGGGTGAATCAACCAGTTTCTGTACAATAGTTAGGATTGTTCTGGGCACCTCTCCCCTGAATCTCATCTGAGGAGGGGGCAGAACCCTGGTGGAGGCTGCCCAGCTACTGTCTCTGTGGGTGGGTGAGCCGGCCCTGACCTCTGTCTGGCAGTAGGGAGTATGAAGGGGGTACATCTGGGATAGAAGGAGTTGCTCCAAGCCCGACTCAGTGCAGTGGGCACCAGGAGTGTGCCCTGAGCCCCATTTGGGGCTCAACACTGGGGCACTGTCCAGGCCAGAGAGGGTCACTGCTTTGGAGAGCATTAGAGCCCTGTATCAGAGATTGCACAGGAGGGGAAGTGGGCTCCTCCACCACACTGCCATGGCTGTCCTGTCGGACACACGTCCCTCCATGCCTGCTCCAGACAGTCAGGGGAAGGAGTGATCCCACCCACAGAGTCCTGGGGGGCCCTAGCTGGGAAGCCCGCCATGGGACAAATTTCAACCCCGGCACCAGCTGTTGCTTATAAATAATGTCTTATAGAGCAGCCCCCTGCTCTGGCTGTGAGCTCCAGGTCCGGACATGGCCAGCAAGGGACAGGCAGGTGGGCATGCTGCCTGCTCATGTCTCTCAGAGGTGACACACAGCTGTGGCTAATGGGAGGAACAAATGAAAGGTTCTGGGGGTCCTATGTCCCCCCACATTTCTCCCAACACCTCTGGCATGGATGCCCAGAAGCGAGGAGGCAGCGCTCCCCCTGGCAGTGGCGCTCTCTGTATACGTGCAGCCCGGAGAGAAGCAGCAGGCTGCCATCGTACTGCAGGCTGTGCTCCTCCCCTGCCACAGGGGGCTGCTTCACCTTCCCAGCTAGCAGGGAGCGCTCCAGCCGGGCTCTGCAGCGCTGTGTCCCCTTCAGCTGTCTTCAGTCCCGCCAGGGAGGGAGGCAATCGGTTTAGCAATCTGATTTTTTTTTTAGCACACAGCTGGGCTGCAAGCGGCCTGCAGGCCGTGGGTTAAGAACTACTGACTTAGATACTAAGAGCAAGAATTCTGGCTATAAGTTGAAGGCTCATGTGTTGGAAAAGAGAAAGAAGGAAGAATTTTCCATATTACCTCATCACAGGATGACTATGAGTCAGTGTGAGATGGCTGTGAAAACGTCAAATATAGTCCTAGGATGTATCAAGTGAGGTATTGCCAGGAGAGATACAGAAGTACTAATGCCATTGTATGAGGCACTGGTAAAACTCTCTGGAATTCTGTGTGCAATTCTGGTCACCCATGTTCAAGAAAGATGAATTCAAACTGGAACGGGGTAGAGAAGGGCTACTGGAACGATCAGGTGATTGGACAGCCTGTTTTATGAAAGTAGTTTAAAAGAACTTGGTGTGTTTTGCCTGGCAAAATGAAGGCTGAGAGGGGATATGATTGCTCTATAAATATATGGGGGAAGGTAAACACCAGGGCCGCAGAAGAACTACTTAAGATAAAAGACAATGTTGGCACAATAACAAATGGGTATAAACTGAGCACAAGTAGATTTAGGATGGAAATTAGGAAATGGTTTCTAACGATCCAAGGAGTGAGATTCTGGAATATCCTTCCATAAGAGTAGTGGAGGCAAACAACCTAACTAACTTCAAGATGGAGTTTGATAAGTTTAAGAACAGGATTATATGAGGGGATTGCCAGTGATAGCAAGGGACTGGACTTGATGACCCAGGAGGTCCCTTCCAGTCCTATGTCCTAACAATAAAATATCATAATACAGAAAACAACACACATACAGAAAAGTGAATAAAGAGTTATATACATTTACAGTGTCTTGTTACCTAAGACGGACTTCTCTTATCTGACTTTTTCATGCTTAAACTTCAGCTATATCTAAACTTCAAGTATATTTAACCTATATGTCTTTAGTGGACACACTAATACAAAGTTATATACCTAAATCAGAATGTTCAAAATTGCTTATCCAAATTCGAAAGCCATTTTTTTTTCTAAATCTGATTTTGAGACCTGAAATGTGGCTTGGCTTTAAAAAGAACTATATACTTCAGTTCTGGATGCTAACTGTGTTTTGTATTAGTCCATCATTTCCCTTTCTTTGGCTTTTGTCAAATGATGTCTTATACATTCTGTTGTGCTGAATTGCATTGTACTCTTTTTTGTATCAAGTATCAGAGGGATAGTCATGTTAGTCTGGATCTGTAAAAGCAGCAAAGAGTCCTGTGGCACCTTATGGACTAACAGATGTATTGGAGCATGAACTTTCATCGGTGAATACATGCATCCAACAAAGTGGGTATTCACCCACGGAAGCTCATGCTCCAATACGTCTGTTAGTTTATAAGGTGCCACACGACTCTTTGCTGCTTTTTTGTATAATCATTTTTCCCCCAGAGCACTGGGGTCAGAGCACCTGAACTTCTGTTTTATAGGGACCACATTCCTTCTGAGTTTTACTTTATGGCCAAATTCAATTGCTCTGCCCAGTGCTCTCTGTAAGAGAGCAGAATTTTACTAATAGGATCATTCTGTTAGGTCTATTAAGAGCTAGCTAGCTAGCTAGCTAGAGAAAAGCAGAAAAAATATCCATTCCAACATGAGTGGGATAGTTTTGCAAGTCAGAACTCTGCAGGAAGACAGTGAGAGTCATGCATCACCAGTGCATTAAGGCTACCAAATACAGGGATTGCTTTCTTCAAATAAGCCACCAAATGTAATTTAAGTCCTGTTAGCTGTGCACTTTGAAAACACTGTAGATAAGTTGATTCAGGCAGAACTGACACAGCTTAAACAGTATCTAGTGTCAGCTCAGTGGAGTGTGGCTGTCTTCCCAGGGTGCAGATGTCAACATAGCAAAGCAATTTATTTCACCCTGTTCATAAATGGCAATTATGTACACTCAAGACAGTAATTTCATGTACCTGATTCCAGGAGGGAGATTAGCAACATGTCCATACTGTTCAGTGCATGCTGTGCACCTGCTGTGAGCAGTATATCTCCATAATGGCAGCTTGTTTCTTGCTCCCTTTGTCTCCTCCTTCTTCTACTCTTTCTTTGTGGATTTTCACACTCTACTCTTTACATCTGCAATTCCTTCCCCTTCCTGTGCACAAAGCATCATCATGTTCCTCTAAACCTCTTCTCTTCTCACTGTGGTTCGCACTAACTCCTGATCCTTCCAACTTGCCCTAACTCAGTCTCATTTTTAAATATAATATTTACTTGAAATGTGAATTATGTTATTCCATGTTTTCACCATAGCTCTTTTCATTGTTCCATTCATTGTCCTTGCTTAGGTTTGTCTCATGTATTTGTAAGCTCTTCATAACACAAACAGTGCTCTTTTTGTATCTCCTGCTGGAGATGGCCCTTCTCTTCTTAAGGATTATCTATTCCAAGTGGGAAAAGCACATATCCTTTCACAAGCAAATATTGAAATATGACCATGTTCCCAAGGACAAGCAGGACCAGTGATGCTTCCAACCATTGATACAATAATAGACTCCCTCACTAAGCATATTGTCATTCCATCTGAAGATGATAGACAAGCACTTAGAGTGGTCTCATTGAAAAAACAACAAGGCCCCCACTGTAGATTTGCAGGCATATATCTCCATATCTTTAGCTGGTGCCATCCTCACATGGATCAACTTCCTAAATGAGCCTGTCAAAAGCAAACTATGTTGACAATAGTTAGAAGCTTTCAGCCCAGCAAAAACTTCTACTAGTGCAGAATGCAGCAGCACATATCCTCTGCAAAATAGGCAACCATGAGAACATCAGGCTGTCCCCTGCTCCCTAGACAGGTTAGAAGACTGTCATATTCATGGTGTCAGTTCTTATTATCAAGATACACAATGGTTGGGTCCAGGAAACCAAAGATAAACTAAAACTCGGGGATTAGGACCACATCTCATGTACAATGGAACTGTTCAACACAAGGCTAAAGCTCATCTGGTAGGTCACAGCTTTTTCAGGGGCTGGTCCAAGACTGTACTGGAATGAATTCTGAAGGATCTAAGAACCACACAAACCTACCTACCTTCCAAGTTAAAGGTGCACTCTTTTGACTTTGACCATACTCATATAAACACATGAAACACTGTATATAACATATTTATTTAAAATAATAATATGTAATAATACATTCAAAGTTTGTCGCCTGTAGCGTTGTCTTCCTCGTCTTAGGAACAAACACTAGTCACATTGCTTAAGTGAACTTCTAGAAGGCACTCTGGTACAACAGAGCTGTATAAAACTTTAATAGAATAAACTAGTTCTGTGCAGCTTCTTACTGTATCTTAACAATATGTTGACATGAGATTCTCCACCAGGTCAATGGCTTCCAAGAGAAGATAGTGTTGGTTGAGAACCTGAAAAGACCATAGTCACCTCACCTCTGGAGGTTATCAGTAAGGAGGATGAGGTAGACGAGTCTTTCTGCGGGCAACTAATAGACGTTTCTAAATCACAGGCCCTGGTTCCCATGGGGGACTTTAATCACCCTGATATCTGCTGGGAGAGCAATACAGCAGTGCACAGACAATCCAGGAAGATTTTCAAGAATGTTGGGGACAACTTCCTGGTGCAGGTGCTGGAGGAACAAACTAAGGGCCGTGCTCCTCTTGACCTGCTGCTCACAAACAGGGAAGAATTGGTAGGGAAGTAGAAGTGGGTGGCAAACTGGGCAGCAGTGACAATGAGATGGTCAAGTTCAGGATCCTGACAAAAGGAAGAAATGAGAGCAGGAGAATACAGACCCTGGACTTCAGAAAAGCAGACTTTGACTCAATTGGAGTTGCAGCTAGCAAGGGATGTGAAGGGTAACAAGAAGGGTTTCTACAGGTACGTTAACAACAAGAAGGTCAGGAAAAGTGTGGGACCCTTACTGAATGGGGGAGGCAACCTAGTGACAGATGATGTGGAAAAAGCTTGAAGTACTCAATGCTTTTTTTTGCCCCAGTTTTCACAGACAAGGTCAGCTCCCAAAGTGTTGCACTGGGCAGCACAGTACGGGGAGGAGGTGAGCAGCCCTCGGTGATGAAAGAACAGGTTAAGGATTATTTAGAAAAGCTGGACATTCACAAGTCCATGGGTCCGGATCTAATGTGTTTGAGGGTGCTCAGGAAATTGGCTGATGTGATTGCAGAGCCATTGGCCATTATCTCTGAAAACTCGTGGTGATTGGGAGAGGTCCCAGATGATTGGAAAAAGGCAAATATAGTGCCCATCTTTAAAAAAGGGAAGAAGGAGAATCTGGGGAACTACAGACCAGTCAGCTTCACCTCGGTCCCTGGAAAAATCATGGAGTCATGGGTCATCAAGGAATCCATTTGAAGCACTTGGAGGAGAGGAAGGTGATCAGGAACAGTCAACATGGATTCACCAAGGGGAAATCATGCCTGACCAACCTGATTGCCTTCTATGATGAGATAACTGGCTCTGTGGATATGGGGAAAGGGGTGGACGTGATATATCTTGACTTTAGCAAAGCTTTTGATATGGTCTCCCACAGCATTCTTGCCAGTAAGTTAAAAAAGTATGGACTGGATGAATGGACTATATGGTGGATAGAAACCTGGCTAGATTGTTGGGCTCAATAAGTAGTGATCAATGGCTCGATGCCTAGTTGGCAGCCGGTATCAAGCAGAGCGCTCCAGAGGTTAGTCCTGGGGCTGGTTTTGTTCAACATCATCATTAATGATCTGGATGATGGGATTAATTGCACCCTCGGCAAGTTCGTGGGTGACACTAAGCTGGGGGCAGAGGTAGATATGCTGAAGGATAGGGATAGGGTCCAGAGTGACCTAGACAAATTGGAGGATTGGGCCAAAAGTAATCTGAGGAGTTTCAACAAAGACAAGTGCAGAGTCCTGCACTTAGGACGGAAGAATTCCATGCATTACTACAGGTTGGGGACCAACTGGCTAGGTGGCAGTTCTGCAGAAAAGGCCCTGGGGATTACAGTGGACGAGAAGCTGGATATGAGTCAACAGTATACCCTTGTTGCCAAGAAGGCTAGCAGCATATTGGGCTGCATTAGTAGCATCATTGCCAGCAGATTAAGAGAAGTGATTATTCACCTCTATTCGGCCCTGGTGAGTCCACATCTGGAGTATTGCGTCCACTTTTGCTCCCCCCACTACAGAAAGGATGTGGACAAATTGGAGAAAGTCCAGCAGATGGCAAAGAAAATGGTTAGGTGGCTGGGGCACATGACTTAAAAGGAGAGGCTGAGGGAACTGGTTTTATTTAGTCCGCAGAAGAGAAGAGTGAGAGGGGATTTGATAGCAGCCTTCAACTACCTGAAGCAGGGTTCCAAAGAGGATGGAGCTAGGCTGTTCTCAGTGGTGGCAGTGACAGAACAAGGAGCAATGGTCTCAAGTTTCAGTGGTGGGAGGTCTAGGTTGAATATTAGGAAAAACTATTTTACTAGGAGGGTGTTGAAACACTGGAATGGGTTACCTAGGGAGATGGTGGAATCTGTATCCTTAGAGGTTTTTAAGTCCCAGCTTGACAAAGCCCTGGCTGAGATGATTTAGTTGGGGTTAGTCCTTAGAGAGACAACATGTGAGAGGTAATATCTTTTACTGGACCAACTTCTGTTGGACCAAGCTGTGTGGCTCAAAAGCTTGTCTCTCTCACCAAGAGAAGTTGGTCCAACAAAAATTATTACCTCACCCACCTTGCTTCTAGAATACTAGAAGTGTGACTTATGTGCAGCTATCACCACAACACTAAGAACTCGAAAGTGTTACTAGTTGCTAAGTTCTATTCTCACTTTAAAAAAAAAACCTTCATTTGCTTTAATTAAGATTTTGCTGCCTTTTGTGATGTTGGGGAGAATTTGTTTTTAAATGAAGAATATTTCCTCAGTGAGTAGGCTTTTCTCAAGGTCTTGTGGATCAACAAACAAAGCAGATATTTTCCCTTATGCTTTCTCTGTCTGCTGAAATTAAAGTAATTAAACTAGTATAAAATACTATGGTTTCTGTATATGGGGAATAATTTATTATTACCTTAAAGCTATTTTACTCAGTCCAAAAGGCTCCCTTGAGAATTTATTGTTTTGAATCTGGCTGGTTGATTACTAAGTTTTGCTATGATAATGGTCCATCATGCTGGCAGTGAGGGGAATCTCCCAAGATCATCTTTATTTCATATTTTATTGTTAAGTATTTTAAAATAGTTTTTACGGGGATTATTTTTAGCATCTGGTCTTTCTTGTTTCTAAAGGCAAACATTTTATTGTACTAGATAGGAAGAAAGACAAAATGGAAAGGATGTGATCTAATTAGACCATAACTTTATTAACTTAACTTATCTGGGAAGTATTCTACAATACCTTGTACAGTGATGCCCATGATTCTTTCCTTAACCATTTCCACGTAGGGCGCCATCAGTCCTTCACCATTCCAAACTTGTTCCCCAGGCTGCTGCACCTTCCTCTCGTCTGAGGATTAAGGCACTGGAGAAAAGGGGTTGCCTTCTCCTTGTGACAGACATTGGGAACCCCAACCCCATTCCTCACCTTTAGTTGATGCCTTCCCCAAAGTTCATGCCAAATCTTGGTATGAGGTAACTGAACCTCCGATGGAACAAATACAAGACACCGGCTACTAGGAGGTGCTTGAGATTATCTTGGCTGCCTCCACACCACCCCCATCTGGGTTCCCAGATAGTTAACAAGTTGCTCCCTAACTTGGCCAAAAACATATCTGCTTCCCATCAGACCAGTGTACACATCTTCCACAAATAATTCAGGTGTCAAATAAAATTTCAAACAAATTTAGCCACCTAATAAATCAATCTGCATACTGTCTTCTAGTCTGACATTATCCTGGACCTTCAGAGGTTAAGCACAGTCATGACAGTTTATGGGTTTGGCCTGTGAAAATAATTTGACTCTCATAATTAAAACCATCAAACTAAAGACCAAGGTATATAGGGAGTAGCCAGGAAACTGTTTTATGGGATCCTAGCTCATAATTTGCAAACCCTCTCATACTTATAATAAGGCAAAGGAAGAAGAGAGAGATCATTATTCTAGGCATTTCCCATCATTCACTAAGGCTCAGATCCACAACAGAATTTATGCTAACTTTCACTTTATGAACCCGATTCCAAAATTTAGGGATTACTGAGATCCTCAACCCCCCTGCTAAGTTGCAGCCTAATTTCAAGAGGCAGGTATAAAGAAGCCTGCATACACATTGACCAAGCAGACTCACTGCACTGTGCAGTTCTGTCCCTGGGCTTCTTCGTACCCAGTCCCTTGAGCGAGTGCCTCTGGGGCCTGGTCTACACGAGGCGTTTAAACCGGTTTTAGGAGCGTAAAACCGATTTAACGCCACACCTGTCCACACTGAGAGGCCCTTTATATCGGTATAAAGGGCTCTTTAAACCGGTTTCTGTACTCCTCCCTAACGAGAGGAGTAGCGCTAATATCGGTATTACCATATCGGATTAGGGTTAGTGTGGCCGCTGATCGACGGTATTGGCCTCCGGGCGGTATCCCACAGTGCACCACTGACCGCTCTGGACAGCAATCTGAACTCGGATGCAGTGGCCAGGTAGACAGGAAAAGCCCCGCGAACTTTTGAATATTTCCTGTTTGCCCAGCATGGAGCTCAGATCAGCACGTGTGGCGATGCAGTTAAAAATCAAAATAAAGAAAGAG